>CAUYON010013250.1:0-18678 GCA_963573935.1 Arctocebus calabarensis
AGTGATCAAGAAAATGCCATGAAGGCTATCTGTAACAGTATGATCAAAATATTTCTGATTGTATATGAAGCACATTGTGCCCTATGATTGCACCAATGTACACAATTATGATTCAATAAAATTATAAAAAAAAAAAAGAAAGAAAATGAAAGCTCTCAGACACTTCTTGGCAAAACAAATCCATTTCACTTCTGTAAGATTAAAAAAAAAAAAATGTTACCTGTTTAGAGTTCTAGCAAGATACTTTGTTCCATTTCTATTGGCCAGAGATGGGTATTTCTTTTGAAGAAAAGCATATTCATCACGAATTGAATCAGCCACACTCTTCTTATTGTTAATATCTAGCTGGCTCCTAAGGTTGAAAAATAAAAAAACTATTCAGCTATAGTTAATTGTTGTCCTCTCCCTACTTAAGATGATGGTGATGATCAAGGTCACACATTAAGTAGCACAGCAAGTAGTAGTAACTAGTAAGGCAAAATTTGAATTGTGTGACTTTATAGTAAGGCCTGAATAGTTTAAGCTTCATTATTACCATTAACCATAGACAAAAGAAGTACACTTAACACATATACACAGGTGAAAAATATAATCAATTGTATATTTTGTATCTTCATCAGTTGTATATTTTATCTACAGATAATTAATTTCTACCAACATAATTAAGTTAACTTAAAGAGCAATCACATACAATTACAAGAAACAGTGTTATGCCAGTGTCATATGCCTGAAAAGGGAGATAGTTGGAATTGGGGGAAAACAAGTAGGAGTAGGGGTTGAGACAGAGACTTATAGAGGCAGACAACTGGAATGGATCTTAGATATCACACAGTAAAACATTTTGTTTTAAAAAGCTTAAGACTCACCAGCCCCGGTCAAAAATCACCCAAAAATAAAAGACCCAAAGATGTTAGGTGTTATTTATAACCCACATTATATCTAGTTTATAGAAGAATTGGGACTAGAAGCCAGATCTCATGATAATTTCAATGTTTTCAATCATATAAAGCCTGTGGACAAACAGAGATCTTCCTATGGATCCAGCTCTACCCTTGACTAGTTATGTAACTTTGTTAAATGAATAACTGGAGTTTTCTGATTATAATATAGACATCAACAGCTACCTCAGATTTCAAGAGGTACCATTTGCAAATTGCTCACAGTAGTTGGTCTAAAACATAATCAGATACTCAATAATAAGTTTCCTTTCCCCAGCTTTTAATACCAACTATTTATAATTAGGATACCTTTAATAAAATTTCTCCAAGTCACAGGGTAGTTAAACTGAATCACTAATGCTAAGAGAACTACTGATCTAACCCTTTAAAATCCTAACCCTTAAAGTCTTTCTCGATTGGGTGCAAATTAGATAATATGTTTTTCTTTACCCAGTGCCTCCTCATGCATAGTTTAACATAATAGGCAAGAATTCTTGAAGCTCTGCTATTAAATTAGCTTCCATCTCATGACACTGCTAATTTTAGAAACATTTTCTACTAAAAATGTGCATGGGAGGCTTTAGTCAATCTCTTTTCTTCTATTAGAGCAGACCCATTTAACATTTCAGACATTTCAGATATTCAGACTTGCTTTCAAATGAGAATGCCATAATTCCTGTCCCATTCTTAATTACTAACCTGTTTACTACTCCAATTATTCCAAGTTTCACTGGAATAACTCTTCCCATCAGTACGTCCATGGCATCAGTACCGGCATCCATGAGATCGAGTTTAGTGATTACAGCCAGGGTTCTACGACCTGGTAAATGCAAAAGAAAGGAGGGAGAGAGGGAGGGAGGGAGACAGGAAGAGAGGAAGAGAAAGGGAGGGAGGGAGGGAGGGAGGGAGGGAGAGGTACAACCCAGTAAGTAAAGCCATTTAAGTATTAATTTAAAAAAAATTCTTATCTGTGATAATTCTCTAACACTACCTCTGTCATCATTTTAGTAGTACCCTTCCCTTTTATTTTTTTGTAGAGACAGGGTCTTGCTGCACTGCTCAGGATGGTCTTGAACTCTGGGCCTCAAGCAATCCTAAGCCTTGGCCTTCCAAAGTGCTAGGAGTTACAGGTGTGAGCCACTGTGTCTGAAATGTCTGTAACTCAGTAATCCTTTTCTTAACCTTCACTTACAAGTTCTTTTTTAAAAATGTTTTAAACATTGTGTACAACTTCTAACAGGTGTGAGCGAGCCACAGCACCTGTTTTTCACATGTATTTTTTATTAGCTCTTAGGGCTATTTTATAAGCTTTTAAAAAAATGTTTGAAATAGCGGCAGCGCCTGTGGCTCAGTGCCAGCCCCATATACCAGAGGTGGTGGTTTCAAACCCAGCCTCAGCCAAAAACTGCAACAACAAAAAAAAAAAGTTTGAAATTTGCTCTTTTTTGGTATACAATTCTATGAGTTTTGACAAATCCAAAGAGATAACATTACCACCTCAAGACAATGCTCCCCCAAATTTTCTTATGCTAACCAATCAAACCTGTTTGCCTTTTCTAGAATGGTATATAAATGTTATTAAATTATAGTATACAGCCTTTTTTGAGTCCAGCTTCAATGCATTTGAAGAGATCTGTGTTGGTGGATGACCATCAACAGTTAATTTTTTTCATTGCTGAGTAGTATACCATTGTATGGAACACACTATAGTTTGGTTATTCATTCCTCATTTGAGAAATATCTGAGCTGTTTCTAGTTTTTCTGAAATGTGAATAAAGCTGCTATAGATATTTGCATATAGTTTTTTATATGAACATTGATTCTCATTTAACATAAGAGTGGGATTGCTGATCTCACTTTACAAGAAAGTGCCAAACTGTTTCCCAAAGTGGCTATACAATTCCTATCACCAAGGTGTGAAAGCCGCAGCTCCTCTGCTCTGCAGAGTGTACAATTATACCTACGGTAGTTTTCCAATTAGAAGCATTTTTCTATATTGCTCCAAATTTACAAAATCATCCTTTTTATGTCATATTATTATCTGAATTCACTTAATCATTCCTATTGCTGGCCATATTAAATTGTTTCTAATTTTTGATATATTGGGTTGGATTATTTCCTTACTATACATATTACTAGATTAAGATTAGTAGATCAAAAGTATAATCATATTTATGGCTGAAGTCTCAGTTTAAAGAGAGCTAATACATACAAACTAACAATTTACTTTAAATAATAAAATATAAATCCTCAGATATTTAACTGAAATGAACATTTATTATTCGTGTAGTAAAAATAGCTTATGTAAACTTCTAAAAAATTGTGTTAAATAACCTTGCATGTGGGAATATTTTAGCAGTCTTTGCACTAACATTTCCTATCAAATCAATTTTTTATTTGAAATTCTTATTCAAATTGTCTGTTTTCTTTTCTGAATGTATTTATCTTCATTCATTCTTTACATGGTTTTTGTTTCTAGTCCTTATCTTAAACATTGTTATTGTTATTAAATTTTAAGCCTTTTAAATTCTGTGAAGGCAAAAAGTGGAAACCTAAGAAACACATGTATATGTACAAATAAAAATAAATAAATAAATAAATAAGTCCATCCAGTATCATTTGGCTAAGCCCAGCATCTCCCCTTCACTTGCCCACCTTCCCTCACCCAGAGGAAGGAGCCTACGAAGCCTCCTACCACGTCATGCTCTGTTACCTGTTTCCAAGGAAAGAAGCTCCTACATAAACTACAACTCCTTGGTTTTTCTTTTTAGTTTATGGAAATAGAATACTCTTTATAATAGTGAGTCTGTCACTTGACATTCAGATACACAACCTATAAAGACATTTCCAAGAACATGTGTGCAAAAACAGAGACTACCTATACCAGAAATGACAAAACTGTTCAAGAAAAACATAATAAGTGGCACACTGTGTTTCTTCATCAAGAGGAACCATCTCTGGGATATCAGTTATAAACTGATCTAGCCTCAAAACAAAAATCTCCATATCATTTGTAATGTTTAATGCTGCTCCAATTTCTATCACTGAGTGAGGTGGGAAATGAACATGGGATAACTGGAATAGTTTCAGTTAAGGGCTTTGATGATCCCTCTGATCAATACACTGACAAAATACCAGCATATTTACAAAAACTTAATCAGAAAAAAAAAAGCAAAGAATGCCATACACATAGATGTACGACTTACGTGCATTTACACAGTCCCTTGTTCTGTTGTTCTAAGATTTCCACACAGTTTTATGAGTGGGATTTGGAATGGTTGTGAAAAAAAGCACTGTTATGAGTAATCTCTTTTAACAAAAAAGAAAAAAAACAACTATGATCACTCAGGAGCAGGAGTTTGGCTGCTGACTCACATTTAGTCACCCTCTCTAAATAAAGAATGCTGTGCTCATTATGAATTGTGAGGCAGTGTGTCTGTCTGCACTGAGTAAAGGCAAGCCCCCATCACAATCCCATTTGAAACAACTCTGAGTCTTATACTTGGTCTGGACCACAGCATGGTGGCCAATGAGAGTAAAGCTTTGTCTCTCAAGGCTCTTGAACATTAACAGGATTCTAAAAAGCAGAAGAAAGTAGGGAGAAATCCTTTTGGCCCCTCCCCAATTCTGTACTCAATGTATGGTTGAAGATGATAAATAATTAGAAAAGAGCTGGGGCTTGGTGCCTGTAGTACAGTGGTTACGGCGCCAGCCACATGCACTGAGGCTGGCGGTTTCCAACGTGGCCTGGGCCTGCTAAACAGCAATGACAACTGCAACAAAAAATAGCCAGGCATTGTGGTGGGCACCTGTACTCCCAGCTACTTGGGAGGCTGAGGCAAGAGAATCACTTGAGCCCAGAAGTTTGAGGTTGCTGTGAGCTATGACACCATGGCACTCTACCCAGGGTGACAGCTCGAGACTCTGTCTCAAAAAAATAAGAGAAAGAAAGAAAGAAAATAGCTGGAATCAGAGCAATACGGTTTATAAAAGGAAAGATTTAATTTTAAAGATAAGGACAACCAGACCAATGAAGAAGTTTATTAGAAGTTTCAAAGGGTTCCTGAGTGAAGCAATGAAATTCTTCCCACTCACCAACCCAGATGGTTTTAGCTTGATAATGGGCACCTGGATTTGGTATCCATTAAGAGTCACGGTGGTTGTGATTCTGGTAGGGCATAGGACTCCTGAGGGTAGAGCATAGCACTTGCCAACAACATAAACGCATGGAAGGGAAGTATGCAGACAGTTTGCACCACACCCTGGAAAGGCGCACACCGAGTGGAGAGGAACACTAGTCAGAGCACATTCTTTCCCCAAGAAGAAAACAAGAAGGTGGCCCCAAGTTTCTAGTGTCTTCTCTTTCTTGGCTCCTATGCCTATGTCCTGAAAATTGCTTTGGAAGTACAAAACAATGTACAAAGCAATGGCCAGAGCCCTCAGCAAACGAAGCTTCAACAGTTCTCTTTCCAACAAGGCAAATTCCAAATTTACATTCCTGCACTCAGCCTTCCAGGGCCTCTGTAACCTGACCTTCCTTCCCTCCACTTCCTATCCTCCAGCCCAGTCTCTCCAGTCACCCAGATGCATGAAGTCAGAACCCGGGGCTGCCACCCAAGTTGTCCTCTTCTCTTGGAAAGTCCCTTCAGCTGCTCCTTATCGATGATACATAGACCATGACATCAAACAGTCAGCTGCCCAGGGTGTCTCTAAACCTGTTTTCAAAAGTGATGTTTACAGAGAGCTGTGGCAACAATGGCTGTGACCTTTACTGAGCCTCACCTTGTCGGGTGCTCTCCTTGCACCACCACACTGCACACTCTCAACAACTCTTCCAGGTGCCCTTATTCTGGTAAGTTTTAATTTTTATTGTAATATAATTTTAGAAACTGGCTCATATAATTTGTAGGAAGAAAAGAACACACAAATGATTTAAAATTAAACCCAAGTCAGGTTGGTTTTCTTCTGGAGGTTATGAATAAATGATCATTAGAGCATGGAGGAATCACATAAATCATCTGCCCCAGTGGCTGCTAGCACACACATGTACACACAATTACACACACACACACATTGATTCATCAGTTTTTTTATTTTTATTTTTATTTTTTTTCTTTTTCTTTTTTAAGCTCCTAGGGATAATTCCATTCCAAGCCAGGCTTATGAACCAGCAACCTTTTCCAATTACCTCAATTCATGAGAGACTGAAAAGACAAAGATGGTGCTAACATTTACCAAATGCCTACCATATTGCACTCCGTTTAACCAGGGGGAACCCAAAGCTGAGATGTCAAGGGATTTTTCCCAAAGTGACAGAGGTAAGTAATGACAGGGCCCAACGTCAGAAGCCATGTTTCCTTAGTCCTAGCCTCAAATTCTTTCCTCTATGGAACTAAAAGGAAATTAATTAACATAGCCTTTTGCATAGATGATCACATTTAATTTTTGCCACCCCCCCCCCAATAAAATAGGTACTTTTATTATTTTATGGAAAGGAAGAAATTGAGACTACTAGAGATATAATTGACCCCCAATTAGCTAATACATGATGAAGGGAGGGGTTTGGGTTTCTACATTCTGTGCCTCCCACAGAGGAAAGTATGTGGGTTCTGGAGTCAGGTGGCCTTGGGTTTTAATCCTTAATCGCTTACCACTTACTTATTTTAAGACTTTGGCAATAATAATAATCACCAATGTTTACTGAGTGCTTAGTATGTTCCAATGATGCTAAGAGCTTAATATGTTTTAACTAACCTAATTTTAACAACACAAAGAAATAAAAACAATATTCTCATTCTATGGAAGAGGAAGTTAAGGGAATCTGTTTACTTGTGTGATGATAATCACATCTAACTTGCTAGGGTGCCATGAAGATCGCACAACATGACATAGTCAAAGTTTCTAGCACTGTGCCTGAACCACAGGAATGGCCTGTAACTATTCAACCCCTGCCCTCACCTTCCTGGTTCAAACCTGGCCTCTGCTGAACTGCAAAACAGAAAAATAGCTGGGCATTGTGGCGGGCACCTGTAGTGAAGGTCTTGCATACCTTCCCAAGAGAGCATCTTGGTTGTCACATGAAATGAAGTTTAATCTTGCCCAGGGTATACACACACTTAAAAAGCTACTACAGGACACTATTTATTCAACAAACATTAGTCAGGAACACACTGCGTGCCAAGAACTAGGCTTGGCTACTAACAACGTGAAGGTGGATGATATTTGGTTCCTGGCCTCAGTGAACTGAGTCTGTCAGAGAGGACAGAATGTGGTAGGTGCTTTCATAGAATATGTACACAGTGCTGTTAGAACAGAGAGAACAACTATTTATGCCTGAAAGAATCAGGAAAGATGTCAAGCGTTTTCAACTGTGTTGGATCATAAAGACTGAGTAGAAATTCACCAGGCCCCCTTCAACCGAACAGGTGTTCCACTGAGGGAATAGCATGTATAAATGTGATAACCCCAAAGAGCTTTTGTATTTAGGTCTATAAATGCTAGCATTAGTAGGGCTGTAGCCAAAGAGTAGCATGAAGGACTAACAGAAGGGCAGGCTGGAAAAAGAAGCATCAGAGATTTGCATGGTGTTTGGGTGTTCAGATGACAGCCAATGCTGTTTATGGCACTTTCTCTGATGATGGAAATTAAGGGCATGATTCAAGCAAGAAAGAGGATGGGAATTCCAAGAGTAGACCTAAACTCAAAGGAAATCTACATCAAAAGTTTGAGAAGGCTCAGTGCCTGTGGCTCAACAGGCTAAGGCGCCAGCCATGTACACCTAAGCTGGCGGGTTCGAATCCAGCCCGGGCCTGCCAAACAATGATGGCTGCGACTAAAAAATGGCCAGGCGTTATGGCAGGCACCTGTAGTCCCAGCTACTTGGGAGGCAGAGGCAAGAGACTTGCTTGAGCCCAGGAATTGGAGGTTGCTGTGAGCTGTGATGCCACAGCACTCTATCCAGGGTGACAGCTTGAGGCTCTGTCTCAAAAAAAAAGTTTGAGAAAGAGGCTGGATGTGGTGACTCATATCTGTAATCCTAGCAACTCCAGAGGCTGAGATAGGAGGATTGTTTAAGGCCAGGAGTTTGAGAACAGCCTGGGCAACCTAGCAAGATCTTATCTCTAAAAAAATAAAAAGAAGATTTAGCCAGACATAGTGCCATGTGCCTGTAGACCTAGTTACCCAGGAGCCTAAGGCTGAAGGATCACCTGAGTCCGGGAGATGGAGAATGCAGTGAGCTGTGATCATGCTGCTACCCTCCAGGTTGGGCAAAAGAGTGAGACCCTGTCAAGAAGGAGGAGGAGGGGGAGGAGTTGGAGAAGTCAGCATATGCTTATATGTTTAAATTTAAATAAAATACTTAAGTTATGTCCTTTAAAAGTGATTCTCAGTTCTAACAAACTTTTTATGCCAATAGACCACCAATCCAGAGAGCTTCTTTTCAAAACCACAACTAAGGAGTAGAGATATTGTTCATACCACGGTACTTACTCCCCATTAGCAACTCACTTCCAATCCTCTCTTCTCTACCTGGTTTGCCCCTTAGCCTATCTTGGTTTCAAACCTCCTAGCTACCAATCTTGATCCTTGTTTCCAGTTTTTGCCATTTCCTAGGACTTTGGCCTCAGCATTGAATCCTGGTTTTTTGTTTTATTTTTTGTTTTTGTTTTTGAGACAGACTCTTTGTTGCCCTCAGTACAGTGCTCTGGCGTCACAGCTCACAGCAACCGCAAACTCTTGGGCTCAAGTGATTCTCTTGCCTCAGCCTCTCGAGTAGCTAGGATTACAGGCACCCACTACAACACCCAACTATTTTTAGAGATGAAGTCTCGCTCTTGGTCTCAAATCTGTGACCTCAAGCAGTCCACCCACCTCGGCCTCCCTGAGTGCTGGGATTACAGGCCGGAGCCACCTCACCAGGCCTCAATCCTGTTTTTCTAGCTGCAACTCAGCCTCACTTGACAGTCTGTTTCTCCACCTCACTGTGTTCTCAGAGGAAAACACCCTTCCTGATTTGAATGGGTCTGAGATCCACCTATCCCAAGGCCTTCTGTAGTGTGATCATCCCATCAGGCTGGCTCTAGAATCTTTAGAAGGTCTGGGAGAGGGAGAAATGGTAACCAGACCAACACCTAGATATCTGTCTCGGACGATTAGGTAGAGGTAGGTGATAAGAGACGATGATAGGAAGCACAGGAAGATAGATTTGAGAAGGAAGACAATGTGCTCAGTTTTAAGTGTTCTCATTTTGAAATGTTTTTCTATCATTCAGTGGCAATGTATACCAGCCTAGCTTTCCTCTAGGAAACCTTCCCTGACATGTCTTCTCTCACATCTGCTTACCCTTCCTACTCACTTTGGATTGACCTTTATCATTGCACTAACAAACTGTTGTGTGGGCTCCCTGAGAGCTGAGGCTATGCCTTTTATCTTTGTACCCCACCGCCAGCCGCAGTGTGTAGCACGCAGCATATGCACAGTGCACGGCACAGACTCTGTACACAACCCATAGTAAGTGAAGTTTGATGAATGAGTAAATGAAAATTGATTAAATTGGTATGAGTGTTAATTTTAGTTGTCGATCTAATAGGGATAAGAGACATCCAGATATCTGGGAAAACATTATTCCTGGGCGTGTCTATAAGACTGCTTCCAGAAGAGATTAGTATCTGAATCAGTAGATGAGTACAGAAGATCTGATCTCAGCACTATGGGTGGACAACACTGAAGCTATTGAGGGCCGGGATAGAACACAAAGGTGAAGGAAGGGCAAACTCGCCTCCTCTTCTGCAGCTGGAACATCCATCTCCTGCTTCGGAACTCCCAGTTCTCAGGGCTTCCACCTGGCTCTGAGAGTCTCATCACCAGCTCCCCCGGTTCTCAGGCCTTTGATTCATACTGAATTATACCAACAAGCTGTCCTGGTTCTGCAGTTTTCAGACAGCATTTCATGGGACTTCTCAGCCTTCATAATCATGTATACCAATCCTCAAAATAAATTATCCTTATAAAGTTTTATACACACACACAGTGTGTACGTGTATCTCCTATTGGTTCTGTTTCTCCGGATGACCCTAATACAACTAGCTTCTGTAAGAGACCTGTAGTACAGGAATTAGATTTGGACAAGAAAAAAAGGACATCTTTTCCATAAAAAGAAGAAAGGAAAGGTAGATTTTAGAGAAATTGTCCCTAGAAAGCTGTGTCATTTCATACTCTTTACTAAATAAAGTTAAGGGTTTATGATTCTTTTTTTTTTTTCTGATTACACACATGTATTTAACAATAGACTTTTATATTGAATGCTAAGAGCGCTTTTTTTCATAGTTTATAGAAGGGCTTGAAAAGCATGGACTTTCTATTAATATTCATACCATAGCACATCCAAATCTAACTCCTAAATAGATGCACTGTAATTTGTTTACAATTTAAAGGCTTAATGGCAATAATCAGAAGAGGGAAAAGAGCATGTAAGTTTATTTTACATAACTAACCAAAAAATAAATTGAACAAATAGTAAATAGATTTTAATAAGGTCTCATGTGCCCTGAAGGAGGTGGTGCCTGATTTGGAGGAGTAATTGCTATGTCCAAATAATCTCCTCCTTGGAACTTGTGAGACTGCAGAGTCTTGGAATCATCAGTCCCCTTCTGCCGGACATGGTGCTGCCAATATCCTTAACTCAATAGCTAGGTCTTTTAAGATCTGAAAAACAATTGTGAAATTAAAGTATGTGCTCTTCTTTCTAGCTTCTGTGTAGACTTCTTTTACTAAACTAGTCGGATCTTTCAAGGTCACAGCCATCCAAGTGTAGCTCTGCAGCTCTCTGGAAGGTACGTTCCTGCCTGAGAACTCGTCCATTCAGTATTGGGGGTGAAGACCCGGAGCAGGAGCCAGGCACGTCTTCTCCTGGTGGATCAGCGTCTCCAGCTCCTTCTCAGTTTCCTCCTGGGTAACGTGTGATTCCATCTTCTTCCTATGGCCTGCAGGACACTCACTCTGACCTCCTATGATTAACTTTTATGAGGAAAAGTTCTAAACTGGCTAGGCACACACTTGTACAGCTGTCACACTCAAATTCCTTCTGACCTATTCTCAGGTTCAGAGCACGACATTACTAGCACTCAATAGACCTTTAGTCTTGTATTGCGGAAGATCCTAGTTAGTAACTGCCGAATGAATGAATGAATGAATGGAGAAAAAACTTTGAACTTGCCCAGGGAATATATATTCACTAATGACACAAAGTTAATAAGATAAACATTTTCATGTTTATCTTATGAAATAGATTTTCAAATGAAATAGATTTACTTTAACCAGCTCCACGAGCTTACGTCTCTCATCACCCCTAAAAACTGGACCAGTAATTCATTAACTTCCTAAAAGCCTTGAGGAGTCATTTAAATTTTAACAAACTAAGCCCCGTTAGATGCTAGTAGGTCATTTCTTATTTACATAAACTAATAAAGAGCAAGGTGCAATACGACCATCTATTCCAGGAACTTGAGAAATATCACCCATGATAATACTTTGTTACTCAGTTCACCTGGGTAAATTACAGAGGGATTTTTTAAAACCTTTTCCTATTTTGCTTTGATTATGTTCTACTTTGGTTACTCTCTAGTTTGGTTCAAAATCTCCTTGTCATTGTAGGAAGCTGTAATGTATATGTGGGGAGCAGGGGAGTCCACTGTGACTGCAGGTGAACTCACAGGGGGTAGAGTTCATATGTGGGAGGATAAAAAATCAACAGTATCTACCACGAGAGAGAGATTTTGATTATAAAATTAAATGCAAAATGCTGGAGAAAAACTGTATGTATGAAGAACACTTACCATTATGTGAAAAAACCATGGAGGTTAAAGATTAAAGGACAACACAGAGAAACATTCAAGTGAATGTCTTGAATTCTAAGACTATCACCAAATATATCACGATAGTAATAGAAATAATATAGAAGTAAGAGTTGTCATATTTGTTGTGGTTACTTTTGTTTATAACAGGGATTGGAAAATTGCAACTAATTGTGTGCTTTGCAAATAAAGTTTTATTGGACACATTAAAAAAACTCCTTGTCATTGATCTCATACAGCTAAATAGTGCAAAAAAAATTAATTTCCAAGATAATAAATTCAGCAGAAAAGCAAATTCAGCAGGAAAGTCAACCCACCTGTTCTCACTTGACCTAGGTTGCTGCTATGGAAATAAGTAAACCAGGGATACAAATAAACCACTGTAGGGCTGGGCGCAGTGGGCTCACACCTATAATCCTAGCACTCTGAGAAGCAGAGGCAGGTGTATTGCTCCTCCGGAGATCAAGACCAGCCTGAGGAAGTGTGAGACCCTCATCCTGTCTCTACTAAAAATAGGAAAGCTGGTGGGGGGGGCATGAGTGTGCAACTCCAGTAGTCCCAGCTACTCTGGAGGCTGAGGCAAGAGGATTGCTTGAACCCAAGAGCTTGAGGATGCTGTGAGCTAAGATGACACCACAGCACTCTACTCAGGGCAACAGAGTGGGAGTTGGTCTCAAAAATAAATAAATTATTTAACAAATACACAAACCACTGTACTCAGCTCAAGAATGAGAACTCCCTTACAACTTCCTTCCCTAGTTTAATATCTTTAAATGTGACTGTCAAGTAAATTTAATATTGTACTTTTCTCATTAGCTTTTAAAAAATTAAAATAACTCTTTTTATGATTGCAAAAGCAACACTGTGTTATAGAAAAAGCTGAAAATGAAGATAAACAAAGAGAAGAAAATTACCCCTAAGGTAATTGGGCTTCCTGCTAAGAGGTCAGTTGGAACTTAAGTGGTCAAATAAAAAATAAAGAAACACATCTAGAGATAACTACTCTTAAATTCGGAGTGTACATGTATGTATACATAGTAGTGGTTTGTGAATTTTTCAAATTTGCAAAGCCTTTTCTTCAAATGAATCTTATGTAGGTTATCAAAATGTAAAACAAAAAAAAAATAGAGGGGATGCCTGAAAACCCAATGGTATGGCCTTTATACAACCCCCAACTGGAGTCTTAAAGAACCTTAGCATTATTTGGCGCAGACTGTAAAATCTACTGGAATTTACCATTTCAGAACCTTTGCCTAGAAATAATATTCATACATATCATTTCATAAAAAGATTATATAAAGTATGCATCTTCATAATCCATTTTCATCCCATAATATTAAATTATGAACAGCTTTCCCACAACAAAATATTCCCTTCTCTAAAATCATTTCAAACAACTGCATAGTACTCCATTGTTTTAATTTACTATGGATAGTTTTTCCCTATTTTAAAGCAATGCTACGATTGACATCCTTGGAGTAGTTAAATATGTGTGTGCATTCTTAATTATTTCCTAAGAAATCATATTTTGAGCTTTTAAAAATATATCGACTTTTTAAAATATGTACACTATGACTATATCAAAAAAACAAAAAATAGCAAATGCTAGTGAGAACCTGAAGAAAGAGGAAAGCCCTCACTGTTGGTGGGAATGTAAACTAGTACAGTCATTATGGAAAATAGTATGGAAATTTCTCAGAAAACTAAAAGTAGAACTACTTATGATCCAGCAATACCACTGTTGCATATATATCCAAAAGAAAGAAAATCAATAAATCAAAGGGATACATGAACCCCCGTGTTTATTGTACCATTACTTGAAGTAGCTAAGGTATAGAGTTGACCTAAGTATCCGACAAAAGATTAATGGATAAACAATATGTGAGAACACACACACACAGAAATATTATTCAGCCATAAAAATGAATGAAATCTGATATTTAATGAAGCATGGATGAGCCCAAAGGACATTTTGTGAGGTGAAATGAGTCAAGCATAGAAAGATAAATATCCCATGTTCTTACTCATATATGGGCACTCAGAAAAATATTTCGAACTCATGTAAGTAGAGAGTGGAATTTTGGACATTGTGGTGGAGGGTAGGGGAGGAGGAGGAGAGTTTGGCTAACAGACACGAAATCATAGCTAGATAGGAAGAATGAGTTCTGGTGCTCTGCAGTGCAATAGGGTGGAAATGGCGAGCTATGATATAATTCACTGTAAATTACCAAAAAGAGAGTAAGATTTTGAATATTCACAACACAAAAAAAAAAAATAAATGTTCGAGGTGATGGATATGCACATTACCCTGATTGGATCATCACACTGTATACACGTAGGGAAGTATCATTCTGTATGCCATAAATATGTACAATTATTATGTGTCAATCAAAAAGAAAAGGGCAAAATCTGCATATTGTCAAACAGCGTTCTGAAGAACCTGCAAATGTGACCTGGCAAGTGTTCCTGCCCAGGGAGAGCACAAACCAATGAGAGAGTGATAGAGAACTGTTGCTGGCTGGCATCAACAAAGTCATGTTTTCTAAGTCATGCTGAGAGTGAAGATCCAGCGTCACCTGGTACGTATGCAAACACTCACAAGGTAACTTAAGCAGGAGAAAGAAGACAGCATAACACCAAAATCCTATTTGTTAACACCAAGTTGCTGTTCCTCAGGGTAAAAGCAGCAGAGACTTCCTTATTATGCTAACTAAAAATGTCGTGTTTGGGAATTTGACTATTCTCGGGCTCTCCCAGTTTCTTGGAAGGTCAAATAAAGAACTTTGTTTTGCTTTGGTGATGTGGAATTTTAGCCTGAGTGACTCCTAACGCCATGGCTTTGAGCTTAGTGCAAGAGCTCCATCCAGATCAATGGCCTCCCGGACTCCCAAAGACTTTTTCTTTTTTTAAGACACAGGGTCTCACTCTGTTTCCCAGGCTAGAGTGCAGTGGCATTATCATAGCCCACTGGAACCTTGAACTCCTGGGGTCCAGCAATCCTGCTTCAGCCTCCCATGTAATTAGAGATGCACACATCAGCTAAGTTTGCTATTTTGTGGTGGAGGCAGGTTTTGCTATGTTGCCAGGCTGGTTGGTCTGGAACTCCTGGCCTCAGCAATCTTCCTACCACAGCTTCCCAAAAGGCTGGAATTACAGACATGAGCCACTGTGCCCAGCCTCTTGCATTTCATTTAAAAATATAGTCATTTTTGTTTGTTTTGTTTTTCTATATCAGACAGGTAATGTGCCAACATTTGTAATAAGATTTGAGGGCGGCACCTCTTATACATGCATGTGAAAATCCAGTCTTCATATTTATGAATTACAAAAGGATCAATTTTTTTAGTCTCTACTCTCCTAATCAATCATATATTTGAATACACTATACCTCTTGATAACTGCTTGCTATAATATCATAGGCATCTTTCCCACCATATTTTAAAAAGAAATTCCCTATTTTCTTTAAATTATTTACATCAGTTACAAATCTTTGTTTTTCACCTTAATTATCTTTGTTAAAAGTGTGAAAGGAGGAGAGGAGAGATAAAAACCTATCACATACAATGAACACTATTTGGTTAATGGGCATACTAAAAGTCCTGACTTAAAAATTACAAAAGACATCCATGTAACAAAAACATTTCTACTCCCTTAATATTTTGAAATAAAAATAAATAAATAATAAAGTATTTAGTGTCTCATTTGCAGTTAATCACACACAGAATTGCAATTTTTCTTAATGCAAATATTAATTATTTCTTGGTTTCTGTAAACTACATTTAAAAAACTTATTCTTTTAGAGATATACGTTGAGCTGGGAAACTCCAAATTATGTTAACAACCCTCAGTGGCCTTTATTTTCTTTCAAAATATCTTCATCCAATTTCATTCCTCTGCATCACACTTAAAACTTTTTCTTCATTTTGATCTTTTTTGTTTTGTTTTGTTACTTTGATAGGTATAGAAATGCTCAGTTGCTCAGCACATTTGCTCACAGGACAAGATAAGAATTTCTCTAGGCCAAGATTAGGTCATAAAAGGAGACACTTATTCATATTAGAGAAAGAGAAGAAAGCAGAGGGAAGAGATGAGAAAGAGAAGGGAGCGGGAAGTGAGAGAAGGGATCATGTGGGGGGCAGGGAGAAGAGAGAGAACAGCGTGGCATACCAAAGAAAGGAAGAATGCCAGCCTCTCCCCCCCCAAAATTCAGACAAATTAAACTTAACATAGTTTAACTGGGCAAAGAATGATTCGGGAATCTGGCAGCGTTCAGAACTGGAAGAGGTCCCGAGAACTCTGCTCCACGATGTAGGCAGTATTTATAGACAGAAAACAGAAGTCTTTGTTTGTGTAACCAGCTTCACTGGTTATACATCAGTGTTTGTCTTCTTTGAACTTAGTCTGATTGGTCACCTACAAAGACTGGCTGACACCCAGTTGTTTGTTAAAAAGTTTACAAATATACTTGTATAAACTTTTCTTCTCGCTAAGTGAGGTTCTGGTTGCCTAGAAAGGGACTGAAAATACGAGGCAGTTTAATTTAATACAGAGTTATGGAATAAACATAGCTACGAAGGGCAAAATCACAGGTCTCAGCCAGAGTGATGTTACACATAGATAATTAGCTGTAAGCAAATTTTAGGAGGAGCAATGGCCCCCAATGACAATTACTATTTGTCCATAGATGTTGTTCAAAACAGGAAGCAACTATACAACCACTTTTTATTTGGGAGCAGCAATCGGTGTCCTCAGAGGGGGACAAAGAGGAGAACAAGACTTGTCAGTCAGAAAGGCTATAAACGTGCTCGCCTTGGCAGCACGTATACTAAAATTGGAACAAAACAGAGAAGATCAGCATGGCCCCTGCACAAGGATGACACGCAGATTCGTGAAGCGTTCCTTATTTTTGGTGCTACTTTTCGTGCTACTTTCAAATGTTCCTAGGTGGGAAACTGAGACTCTGAAAACTGAAGTGACTCGCCCAACTGAGGTATCTCTGAATTTCACATCCTTATTTCCAGCTTCTAATCTAAAATTAAAAAAGAAAAACTCTATAAACATCTGCAAGGTTAAATAAAATCAAGACAGTGGTTACCTCTGTAAGGGAGGAGGACTACACACCCACCTTCAGGTGCATCATTAAACTCAGTGAGAAGAATAGGAAAGAAGAGGGAGGAATTTGTTATGGCTAAATTTGTTATGGCTATTAAAAAAGCCTGTATTGACTGTATCCCAGAGATTCTGATTCAATGGGTATAGGATGGAGCTTGAATTGGCATTTTTCTCTTTTTTCTTTTCTTGTCTCCTATTTTCTCTTTTCAACTATACAAGAGCAGCCAGGGTTACAGCAGCTAATGGAACAGAACAGCTGTTAACTTAGGAAGGAAAAAGAGAGTGGTCAATATACCACCATTAAAGAGTCATTTTAACCATCTGTCAGTTTTGCAAAACCAAGAGCAATCAATAAGATGCTTTTCCTGGTGTTATTTTAAACAAAGTGGCCCTAGAGGTCTGCAAGGGGGAGAGAGGAGGTCTAAATTGGATGCTTAATAGACCTGCTAACATGATGTAATACAACCAAACTAGGAGTTAGTAGATGGAGCTTATTTGACCAAAAGACTCACTAATGACACATAAATTAGGAGAACAGCTGCTGTCCAAACAGCATCTTATGCTTGAGAGGCTCCCAAACTGGAAAGGGAGGAAAAACAGTCATTTCTGGAACAGTGGCTTGGGAGGAAGACATTATATAAAAATTTTTTAAAATATACTCACATATTGGGCCTGGTACAGTGGCTCGCACCTTTAATCCTAGCACTCTGGGAGGCCAAGGCAGGTAGATTGCTTGAGCTCAGGAGTTGGGGAACAGCCTGAGCAAGAGCAAGACTCTGTCTCTACTAAAAATAGAAAAATTAGCTGGGCATGGTGGCACATGCCTGTAGTCTCAGCTACTTGAGAGGCTGAGGCAAGAGAATCACTTGAGCCCATGAGATTGAGGTTGCTGTGAGCTATGATGATGCCAAGGCATTCTACCCAGAGTGACAGAGAAAGAGTGAGTCTCAAAAAATAAATAAATATATATATATATATATATAGCCTGTGAAATGGTGTCACTTTGTGTTTATAATTTGCACTTTCTTGCCTACATGTTTATTTGCCTCTTTTGCTTCCTCTTTTAGTAATTGCCCATTTACATGATTTACCCATTTTTATGTTGGATTTCATTTCCTTTTTAAATGATTTGTAGAATCCAATGCATATTCTGGATATTGTCATTTTCTCAGTTATAAATATCTTTGTCTGCTTTTCCAGTCACTTTTTCATTTTATATTGGTATTTGGGGAATTTTTGTGCAAAACCTTTAATTTTAATATATTCAAAATGTCCAGTGTCTTCTAAGTTTTATGATTATTGTGTCTTATTTAAAAAATCCTTTCCTGAACAGCTTCCTTGTGGCTGGGCACGGTGAGACTGGGGAGAGAGGACTTCAGGCATCTCTGCCAGGCAGGATCTGCCCAGAAACTTCCCTTTGGGGACACAGGGAGACAGCGTGAGGCTTCTAGACACCCTGAGGAAGGCTAAAGCAGCGGAGATTGGGCAAGTGGTTGCATCTGTTCATTTGGTCTGATCCTATCGGCGGCTGTGGGTGGGGCAGGAGTGGGACTGCAGGCTGGAGTTTCTACGATGGAGAAATTAAATACGTCAACAACATCCACATGCTGAAGAAATTTGCTATAACTAAGCCTGCTCTCCAGGATATTCTCAGACCTATCCTCCACAATGACCAGCGCAAACCTCCACCACAAAAGTAAACTCACCCAGAAACTATCTATCAAATTTCATCTTCCACCATGATGAAAGGACTAAAAATGTCCACTGGACTTTCT
>CAUYON010013252.1:0-11277 GCA_963573935.1 Arctocebus calabarensis
TTATATAGTGATCAAGGAAATGCCATGAAGGATATCTGTAACAGTATGATCAAAATATTTCTGAATGTATATGAATCGTGCCCTGTGATTGCACCAATGTACATAATTATGATTCAATAAAATTATTTAAAAAAAAAGAGAGAGAGAAAGGAAATGATAAATTTCTAAAAACATACAACATATTATGACTGAATTATGAATAGAAAGTCTGAATAGACTTGTAACTAGGCAGGTGATTCAATCTGTAATCAAAAGACTTACAACAAAGAAAAGTTCAAACCAGATGGCTTTACTGGCAAATTTTACCACTCATTCATAAAAGACTGAATGCTAATTCTCAATTTTTCCAGAAAAATTATAGTGGAGAGAAGACTTTCAAACTCTAAAGCCAGCACTACTCTGTTATGAAATACAACAAAAGAAAACAGATGAAAAGAAACAAATTCAGTAAATTTGCAGAATACAAAATCAACATACAAAATTCAATTACATTTCTATACACTGATAACAAACTATACACAAGTAAATCAGGAAAACATTCACATTTGCAATATCCCCCCACAAAAATAAAATACTTAAGAATAAATTTAACCTAGGAAATTGATGACTTATATACTGAAAGCCATAAAATATTGATAAAGAAATTAAAGACAACACACAAAAAAATGGAAGACATTCTGTGTTCATGGAAAGAAAGATAATATTTTTTTTCTTTTTTGAGACAGAGTTTCAAGCTGTCGCTCTGGATAGAGTGCTGTGGCATCACAGCTCACAGCAACCTCCAACTTGGGCTTAAGCGATCCTGACTCAGATTTTCTACTTTTAGTAGAGACAGGGTCTCACTTTTGCTCAGGCTGGTCTCGAACTCATGAGCTCAAGTAATCCACCTGCCTCAGCCTCCCAGAGTGCTAGGATTATAGGCATGAGCTGCCATGCCCGGCAAGAAGATAATATTTTATCAAGGAAATACAAATCAAAACCACAGTGAGATATCACTTCACACATGTTAGGCTATTATTTTTATAAAGGCAACAAGTGTTGGTGAGGTTGTGAAGAAACTGAAATCCTTGTGGTGTGGTGCAGAAATGCAAAATGGGGCAGGTGTTATGGAAAGCAATATGGAGTTTCCTCAAAAAAATTCTAAATAGAACTGCCATATGGTTCTGCTATGCCACTCTGAGTGTATATCCAAAGGGGGAAAAATCAGACTCTCGAAGAGATATTAGCATGCTCAAGTTCATTGCAGCACTATTCATAATAGCCAAGATATGGAAACAAGCTAAAGGTCTGTTAACAGATGAATGGATAAAGAAAATATGACATATAGAAAAAAATAAAATATATTCACCCTTTTCAAAAAGAAGGAAATCCTGTAATATGTGACAACATGGATGAATTTTGAGGACATTTTGCTAAGTGAATTAAGCCAGTCATAGAAAAGCAAATACTACATTATTCCACTTACATGAGATATTTAAAATAGTCATGTTCATAGAAACAAAAAACAGAATGGTGTCTACCAATGGTTGAGTGAGAGGGAATGAAGGAGTTATTAATGAATAGATATAAGAATTCACTTAATACAGGAGGAATCAGTTCTCTACCTGCTGTATTACATTGTGCCTATAGATGTAGGATTAGTATACCGTAATAAATCAGTGGTATGATTCTCTGTAGGCAAACATTTCCTCAGTTACTCTTGATGGATAGAGGGAGTCAAGAGTAAAGTGACAGCAGAGGATAATATTCATTCTGGTCCAAATTGAACTACCAAAAAAAATCATTCTGAAACATGTTGGAGAATCTTAATATAATTCTAATTGGTATAACGAGGAAATTTACAAGTACAAAGTGAGTCATTTCTTTAATAAAGACACATCATCTTTTTAATTAATTTACATGGGAAACCTAAATCTATCTTACTTTTCTTCCCTTCTAAGAAATATTATTACAAAAATTTATTTTTAAAATGGCACGCTGGAATGTACTAGCACCGTAAGTTCTTTGAAAATGTTGCATTATTTAAAGATCATAGGTATTTTTCCTCAGTGTTCAGCTATAGATGGATTTTAGAGCTTTGGATCAAATGGAATATTTTGTATCTTTTATATTTAAAAAATGTGAGCAATATTCCCATAAAATTCTCAGCTCCTTTATTTTGAGTAAGTGAAAATCTTTACACAGTGAAAGTCTTTTTATTGAAAAGTATAGCATGTTATTTTCGCTTATCCCAGCAAAAGGAATAGTACCTACTAACCTAGAGAAAAAATAGAAAGCTATTAGTTGCAGCATGTACAGAGCTAGATTAAGATTCATTTATAGAAATGACAGCAAAACTTCTTGAGAAGAATAACAGTATTTTTAAATTTTCAACAATAATAAGTTTTTATTCTGGTTATTTGGGGGCTTTGAAGAGCCTCACGTAAATTTAGAGGGTGAGGTCCCACCTCTACAATTAGTAACCACAGGCCTCATAGTTGAAACTTGAATTGCCATAGCCTTGTTGACAAGGAAGGAAATGACCAGCTTTTCATATGTTTGCTGGGAATAGAGCAATCTTAGATCACAAAATATAGCTCCTACTCAAGGTTTGCAGAATGGTGTACAAGCAGTCTCAGAATATTTAGCCACAGGGACTCTTTCTCGTTCACTTTATGCTTAAAATTTGCAGCTCTTTTTACACATCCTAAACTGAAACGGTTCTCCTCTCCCTCTCCTGCAGTTCCCAGGGCAGCCTGGGGAGCAGCTCCCCATGGCTGCAGTCAGGGAAGGAGGGCCTCTACTGTGTCTCATGTCCCAGGCTCAGACTCCAGCTCAAGGTCATTTCACTGACATTAATAGAGGTCCAGGTCCAGGCCCTTCCCACTCCTAACTTGTATCATGAAAAGGAAAACATTCTGCAGCAGCCTAGAGACTTGACCAACTCATCTCACCCTGGGCCTTACATACATTTCCTCAGGGAAGTTTGCAGGTGTGAGAAACTGTTTCATGTTCAGACAGACGAATGGGTCAACTTGTGACGCACAGCCTAATCACAGGGAAGGGGTAGGAGAGACAAACAGATACAGGTCGAGTTAGGATGTGCTCTTGGTCCCTTTATGGCCATCTAGCAAGTTTAGAAACCACATCGAAAGCCGAGGATGGCACTAGTAATGACAAGTGGTATTTCTTTTACTATTATTGTCTTTTCTTTTCATTTTTACTTTTTTCTCTTTTATTTATTTTTTTTATTTCAGAATACTACAGGGGTACAAATTTTGTGGTCATATGGATAGTTTTTGTACAGTGAGACAAACTTATAAACGTTCCTTTTACTATTGTTATTACTATTACCTCTATTTTATAATATGGATATGTATTGCCAAATTTTACTTTATTTTAGATTTTTCTCATTTTTTTGCTCAAATGCTGCACATTTTGTATACATTTTCCAGTCATGTCTTTTATGATCGTGATTTTTCTGTTCTGTTAATGCAATTCTTTCTTGTTTGAAGGTCGTAAAGGTATTGTGCTATATTTTCTTCTAGTTTTTTAAAAGGTTTTAATTCATACAGAATTTCTTAAGCTACTAAGTGATAATGCTGTGTGATATTTAAATAACTTTAAAAAATTAAATGGATAATTGATTATCAAAACACTATTCACAATTCATCTTTCCCTCCTTGAAGTGCTGCATTTGTGAAATATCAAAATAGACAGCCTGTTTGCATATACACCCTCACACATATACACACGTGTATAGACAGCACAATCACATGTGCAAAGGTATCCCAAGAATTTTTATACATCCAAAATATTCTTAATACTAATGTTATCAGACAAGATGGTGAGCTCCGAGTCTGTACATATGTGACTCTTCAAACTGCTCATATTGACATTAAAACTTGTAGATATCACTAAGTTGTGTCACTATGTTGTGCTGACTGAACAAACTTGGCATTTTTCTAATTGTCTAAAGAAAGTGATTAACTATACTTAGTTGCCTACCCACCAGTCATACCCTGCCCCATGCTTACAAATAGAATTCTGTTTGGAACCCAAATCCTGGAAATGAATTCTCATGGGTCATCACAAATGCATTCCTCTTTGTCAGACCTTTATTTCCCAAGGTTCCTTGTAGCTGGTGGAGACCAGAGATATATCCAGTCCTGTCATTTTCCCAGTTACCCGGGTTGCTGCTGGGAAATCAGTTATTTTATGATAGGAGGGATAAACTAGAAGAAAGCCCGGATTTTCTTCCTTCATGCCCTGCAATACCATGTGAGTCTATGAAGTTGGGAGCCCATAGCCATCTTTTAAAAATGAAGCAACAAGCATAGAAATGAAAATTAAACATCCTGAGACATCAGAACAGAAAGATGTAAAAAACATAATTTTAATGATAACTACAAGTGGCTAAAACAATCTCCTTGTCCCTCATTGACCAAGATAATGAAACTACAAATCATGTATATCCTGATTAATATATGTTTGCCCCATTCTAATGCAAAAATTACTGGGTGAGGAAGGAATGAAATTATGATGAGACAAGTACCATCTAGGCAATGGCCTGTTTAAAAAAAAAACCACTTAGTATGAAATAATAGAAATTAGGGAAAGCATTAACTAATGACCAAACTGACCAGCATCTTTCTGCCATTAGATCTGCCAGCCATTAAGGGATTTGAAGGAGGGAGGTATGAGATGAATAATTACTAGGTCCAAATTTTGAACTAAGAGTAATAGAAGTGACCCAAAATATATTTGAAGTTGGAATGTGTTAAATGTCATAGAGGAGAGTAAAAAGCAAGCAAAAGATAACAAAATCATTTTAAACATGGAATGAGAGATTTTCTTAATGTTAATAAGGACAATAAGCTATATGGAGACGCTCACGGAGACACTGACTGTATTAGGATTTGGGAATTAAAATTTGAGAATTTGGGTATCCTAAGTGTCAACCATGAAGGTAATCCCTAGGATGCTCCAGGGATGAGGAGTTTGCCCTGCTTTACCAAAAAGTTGCTCACTTATAGCTCATTGTAGTTTAAGAAAAGCAAATCTGGCCCCAATTTTGCATGTGACCTATGTCCAAACAAGGCAATGCAGCACATTTCCACCACTATATTTCAAGGGGAAGCAAATAACTCAATAAACCAAAGAGTTGTAACTATCATTAGTTACAGAGGATAAACAGGCCAAATGGCTAGTGACACATGCTAGATCACTTATCTATGAGGAAAGGTACTAAAGCTAAGGAAGACCTGGCCTAAGAAAAAAAAAGTAATAATATCAACACCTGATCATGAAGAACCCCCAGAGAACTCAAGCTAGACCTCCCATTTGATCCTGCAATCCCATTACTGGGCATCTACCCAGAAGAAAAAAATCCTTTTATCATAAAGACACTTACACTCAAGTTTTTATAGCAGCTCAATTTACAATCGTCAAAATGTAGAAACAGCCTAAATGTCCACCAACTCAGTCAGGAATGAATTAAAAGTTGTGATATATGTACACCATAGAATACTATTCAGCCACTAAAAAAGATGGAGACTTTACATCTTTTGTATTAACCTGGATAGAACAGGAACATATTATTCTTAGTAAAGCATCACAAGAATGGAGAAGCAAGAATCCCATGTATTCAATTCTGATATGAGGACAATTAATGACCTAGTACATGGTGGGGGGTGGGGGAAGGAGAGAACAGAGAAAGGGGAGGAGGGAAGGAGTCGGGAAGGGAAGAACAGAGAGAGGGAAAGAGGGAGGGAGGGGAAGGGAAGAGCACAGAGAGGGAAAGAGGAAGGGGGTGGGAGAAGTGAAGAGCAGAGAGGGGAAGGAGGGAGGGGGTGGGGGGTCACAGTGTGTGACACATCTTTTAGGGGCTGAACACAATTATAAGAGGGACTTTACCTAACAAATGCAATCATTGTAACCTGGTTCTTTGTACCCTCAATGAATCCCCAACAATAAAAAGACTATTCAGTTATATAAGGCAATAAATACCATTTAGCTTAAGCCATTTGGGGTCAGATTTTCTATCTCTAGAAAGTATAAGATTTTTTATTAATATGGAGGAGTCTGCAAAGCCAATTTTTGAGTTCTGTAATACCTATCTTTCTCTATCTAAAAAGCTACATATCACTTTGATTTTTCTACTCTATCGGTTACCTAACAAATTTCTTCTGGGACATCTATTATGAAATATAAGAAGCCCAGTAAGTCCCAAGCATATGAATGTGAAGAAAACAGTGTACCATGATCAAATTGCCCAAAACCTTAATACAAAGAAAAATTTTAAAGCAGCCAAAGAAAAATGTTACAGTAAAACAAAGGTAAGAGTGATGCTAGATTAGCTGGCAACAATGAAGATGAGAAGAAACTAGAACATAAAACAGCATTATTACGGTACTGAAAGGAAAAAAGAAACCCACACAATACCTGTCAACTACAGATTCTAAACCCAGGAAATACATCTTTCAAAACAAAGGTGAAATGCTTTTTAAGATATAAAAAGCTAAAAATATTCATCACTAGTAGAACCACATCATAAGAAATGTTAAAGGTCCTTCAAGGTCAAGAAAAATAAATCAGATGGAAATACACACCTACACTAAAGAAAAAATATCATCAGAAACAGCAACTACATGAGCCAATACCTACTTTTTTCTTATTATTTAAAATTTTCATCAAAGAGGGTATATAAATAAAAACCAAGCACATGAAAAGATAATCAACTCCAGAAGTCAAAAGAGAATGCAAATTAAGTCCACAATGAGAAATGATAATATATCTATTACCATGAAATTAAAAAGAATTACTATGTCGAGTTTGGGTAAGGATGTGTGGGAGCCACATCACCTCTATACCTCTACTGGAAATGGAAAATTGGATAATTACCTTGGGAACAGCTTTGTAGTTTGTTAAAACATGAAATATACACTCACCATATGATCCTCCTCTTCTACTCCTAGGTATTTATCTAATAGAACTAAAAGCTTATGTCCATGCAAATACTTGCTCACAAATGTCCATAACAGGTTTATTTGTATAATAATTGACAGAATTAGGAAAAAAGACGACTACCAACAGGTGAGTGGATAAAAAAACTACGGAGATCCATGTGGTGGAATCTTGCTGAGCAAAAGAATAAAAACAAAAACAGCAACATAAAAAATACAAACCACTGACACACACAGTAACATTGCTAGAATCTCAGAATAATTATGCTAGGCAAAAGAAGCCAGGCCAAGACCCACTTATGCAAATTATTCCATTTCTTAAAAACTCTAGAAATCTAAACTACTCGAATGTGATGGGAAAATTAGCTACTACCTGGGACTGAGTACATTACGTGATAGAGAAAGAAAAGGGGGGCTGCAAAGGGGCATGAATAAACTTTTGGTGACAGGTGCTTTCATTTATCTTTTTTTCCCTTTTAAAAAATTGTTATAGAATTGGAGGAAATAAGTTGAATTTTAGTACATGTGTGGACTTTATTGTGGTGAAGCCTGGGCTTTTGTACCCATTATCTTTATTATGGTAGTGGATGCATGGGAGTGTGTGTGTGTAGTTTAAATATGCACAAATTATATTTCTGTCAGCACACAGAATGAAGAATTATCAGTGTTACCTCAACTCTATTGCTAACATGTATATAAATTTTCTTCTATGTATAAGAAAACAACCTTATTAACGAATACTTTTTCTGAATAACCTTCATCAAGGTAAGAGGTATATTGAAGATTTAAGAGAGTATCATTAAAAGTTTTAATTGGTTCCAAGATTCCAATTAACTTTCATTTACTTTTTAAAAAGAAATTATTGCTCTATAATAATGTTTTTTTTCCTAACTGAAAATGAATGAAAATGAATCAAGTTATAATGAACTGCATCAGTCTAGTTTTTAATTTGACTTGGGAGCTATTCAACAACGCAAGCCTTTGTCAAGTGCTGACTTTTCATGGTAGCGGCCGATTAAGGAAGCCAGAGATCCCACAGAAACATGAGGACAAGAAGAGCAAAAGCTTGTGCCAGAGGCGATTCCTGCTCTAGTTCTGAGATGAAGAAAATTGCAGAGCGTATCCTTGAGATGTCTTCAACCAAACCACTAGTATATTATTAACTTATCTCAATTGTTTCCTAAATTTCCCATTTTGAGGGTTTCAAAGTATTCAGAGTCATCAGTGAGACAAATGCCACTAGTATGTATGGACTGTAAAATAAGTTTAATGTCATAGAAAACGTAGAAATGTAGAAATTGACTTTTGACTGTGGAAGAGGCACTTTTCATATGCCTATCCTCCTTACTGCAGATCAAATCTTTAAAAGCAGCTGCAAACATCTATTGGCCCAGAATGTGTGTAGAGAAAACATAGACAAAATACTGGTTACTCATTTTATTGCTTTGTTCAAGTGCAAGCATGGAAGGGCACCAGTGAAAGCAAAAAACTCATCATTGTCTCTGCACCACTTCTAAATGTACAAAGGGCATCTCCTTCTAGAATCCAGTCTGTTAGGGATTGCCTTTTCCTTCTCTATTGCAGTGCCATTTAAAGAATAAAACATCTGTAGAGAAAGCTCTTTGATCCGTAACATTTTCTGGTGCTTGGTACTAAAAGATTGAAAAACTACTAGAAGATTTATTCGATGAAAAATGATTATACAAAGGTACCAGCCTTAATGAGACAAGTGTGTTGGTATCTACCTCGTGTTGGGAGGTAGATATGAAAATAATTAGAATTTGATGTCCTTAGATGTCTTACTTTTCCTTTGGTACTGGATTCATACTGTACAGAAACAAGTGCGCTTATTTAGATTTATAAAGATGAGCAAACAGTGACCAAGCATGACAGATGCTTAGCAAGTCTGAACACACAGAGAGCTCTCTACAATGAGTGGCTCTGCTCAGAAGGTAGAAAGTGCACTAATACAATTCTCATTAACTCTACGGCTGACACCATTGTCAGGAAAGAAGGCATTATTTAAGCCAGGAAGATTTCTGGTGCGTTTTCCAGAAAACTGACCATTTGGGGTGATTTTTCCAGAAAACTGAGCATTAAGATAAACAGAAGGATAAAACCTCTTCCAAGAACTCACCCAAATTCTGTGCCACCAAAATAAAGTCTTCAGGGTAAGACAAGAAACTTCAAAAAAGATCAACAATGAGCAAATGAATTCAATAAAATTATCAACTAGTTGGAAAAAAAATCAGACTGCTGGAGAGAAAGAAACATGTGTGTCTACAAAAAGATGCAATCCATCTTCATGAGGTTATGCCAGAGACAAGGGGGTCATGGCCAAAGGGAGGTCGGGTGGCTTCTGAAAGAAAAGATCCTCTCCAGGGAAAATCTGTTCTGGACCCACCATAATGAGATCAGTGAAAGAACCAGAAAGAACCAACTTTGCACAGTTAGTTAAGAATTGAAGGTCTAAAATTGCAGATGAGTCAGTTTCATAGTATTTTAATAAACATGTGTTGAGTTACTATATAGGATGATTTATGACTAGCCTGAATAATTGAAATAGTAAACAGCACAAGAAATGAATAGCTATCTCTTTATATTAGCAATAGTACAAACATGGAAAAAATACAAATGGTATTAGCAATTGTACAAACATGGAAAAAATGTCATTTGTGCACTGAAGAATAAGGATGGGTTTAAAATTGGCACCAATAAAAAGTACAAATAATCTTGAAAGGTGGGAAAAGGTCAAGAAAATTAGTCAGAAATGGTAGGTTCCAACTATTGGTGAAATCAAAAGGATATTGAAAGTAAAATAATGAACATGATTTTGAGAATTAAATTTTTATTTGCCATTAAAGTCTTACTATTTAAAATTTCATTCAAGCATAGTTTACCCTAGATCAGTGAATTATGGTTCTGGCAAAAGATGGTATCTTGTCTCCTTTAAAGGAGACAAAACCTTACAACAGTAACTGGAATCCAGTGATTTATTTAATTACATAATAAATCCACTATCATTAATTGCCCACCTATTATATGCTACTATGCTAAATGCTGTATTAATAGAAGTACAATGTAGACATAATTCTCTATTCTCACCTCACAATTTAATGGAAGTGAGAGTTATATACGCAATAAACTATACCTACATGTAGGCTGTAATAATTTTCACAATAAATCTATAAAGAAATTAAACTGAGAAGCAGATCATTTGAATTAATATTGCCCCCGAAGTAGCCTTTGAAAAATAAAATTATTTTATTCTATGAGCTCCCATAAACACAGCCACAAAATGTTCTTTAGTTGTGATACGTAAGACAGGGGCTCTATAAGATGTCAGGTGTGGGGACTGTATTACAATAGTTGAGTGATTGTAGAGAAATCCTCTGAACAGTTAAAGAACAAGAAAGAAACAGTAAGTTCCTAAAAAAAATCAAAGGTGGGAGAAAAATTCTTATGAGGAAAGATATAAAAATAAAGAGGAAATAAACTTTATATATACTACACAGATTTTCCTAACACCATCCATGTTATAAAATTTGAATCATAAGTCAACTAAACCTAGCTTTTATTTTGGTTGTTTCAAAATACATTGATAAAAATTTCCATGTTATAAAATATTCTTCCCGCTTAACGTCCATATCTCAGAGTTAGGGGGCCACATACACCAAAGTTGGCAGATTTGAATCCAGCCCAGGCCTGCCAAACAATGACAACTATAATCAAAAAATAGCTGGGCGTTGTGGTGGGCACCTGTAGTCCTAGCTACTTGGGATGCTGAGGCAAGAGAATCACTTAAGCCCAAGAGTTTGAGGTTGCTGTGAGCTGTGATGCCACCGCATTCTACCGAGGGTGACATGACTCTGCCTCAAAAAAACAAAACAAAACAAAAAGAAACCTTCCGAAGTTTGGGAGAATTTAAAATTATTTCCCACTTCTTACTGTTAACTTTTGTAAAAAGCTTATTAGTGGGTGGCGCCTGTGGCTCAAACGAGTAGGGCCCCGGCCTCATATGCTGGAAGTGGTAGGTTCAAACCCAGCCCTGGCCTTAAAAAAAAAAAAAAAATCTTATTACTGCATATTGATAGGGACACTTAAAAGATGGAAAGGGAGGGGTAGGGTGGGGGAAGGATGGGTAGAGGGAGGGCAATTAGTGGGAACACACCTACGGTGCATCTTAGCAGGGTACTGGCGAAACTTATTAAAGGAAGAGTATTAATGTCTTTAGATAGTGATCAAGGAAATGCCATGAAGGATATCTGTAACAGTACGATCAAAATATTTCTGAATGTATATGAATCGTGCCCTGTGATTGCACCAATGTACA
>CAUYON010013253.1:0-19349 GCA_963573935.1 Arctocebus calabarensis
GCGGGCGCCTGTAGTCCCAGTCACTTGGGAGGCAGAGGCAAGAGACTCGCTTGAGCCCAGGAATTGGAGGTTGCTGTGAGCTGTGATGCCACAGCACTCTATCCAGGGTGACAGCTTGAGACTCTGTCTCAAAAAAAAAAAAAAACAAAAAACAGAGCATGGTCACATTCTCAAATCTCAGCTTCAGACAGGTGCTGAGAGCGACAGCTTCACTGACCAGCTGCCAGGAGCAAAATCATCCACTCCCCACATTCTTGCCCAGTTCACAAAGGAGAATATCTGAGGCTCACAGTGGGTAAGTGGCTTCTGGGGCCACCCGGAAACCAGTAAGAGGGAAGCTGGGTCTGGAACCCAGGAGAGCAGGGCAGTTCAAGGTCTATCCTCGTTCCCTGGCACTTCTTGGCCTTTTAGAACCAGACATTCCAGAATGCTGGAGCCCCAGCATGGCGCGTATGATTGTGCCTCTGCCGTGCAGCAAGGAGCCTCGGCCTTGGCTTAGCACTGGCAGACTCGACTGTGAACGTGACAATCTCTACCACGTGGTATTTTCACCCCCTGGAACTGGCAGGCAGTGCAGAGACGTAAACAGGACTTTTGTGTGGTTCTGCATGGAGGCGCTGAAACAGGGACGTTTGCTCACTGACCATCGCTGTGTAACAAATGCCCCCAAAATGCAGCTGCTGAAGGCCAAATGTTGACTGTCTTATGTTCTATCCCGTTGAACTGTGCCTGAAGTTACCTTAAAAACTCTCACAGGGGGTGCCCCAAATGTCCTGAAACAGGACCAGTTGTGAGTCCAAAGAATCACTGGACGCCTCTTAACCCAAAGCAATTATTATGGGAACTGACCTACTTGGGGTCTCAGCATCCCCTCAATGGATAGCGAGCCAGACACGTCCATGAAGAGGGGGGCAGGCGATGGCATTAGATGGGGGAATAAGGAGTTTGGCTCAAGACCTGGGCTACTTTTTACCTGTTCATCAACATGTCTAATTTTTCAGAGTTTCAGGCAACAACCTAAATAGCTTTCTCAGCATCTGAGCATGAAAAGTCAAGGCTCCAGCTTGCTGGGGAAACAGGCACCTGGCCCAGTGACGGAGCAGCAGGTGTCCTCTGTGGCTCTCATCAGGGACACAGGAAGAAAGCAGGGAGCTGGGGAGCCTGGCAACTCCGCTCCTGTGGGTTAGGAAGCCAGGAGCAGCCTGGCTGGTGGTCCCGGCTGTGGGGCTCTCACATGGTTACAGCGCAGGGGTGGGGCATCTGATCCTGAGCTCACTCACGTGGCTGGTGGCAGGGGCCCTCAGGTCCTCACCACATAGGCTCTTGGGGAGCTGCGCTCAGGACAGGGGAGCTGGCTTCCCCCAGGGTGAGCAACCTCAGATGAAGAGGAAAACTGAAACACAGGCGCACTCAGAGCACTCACACACACACGCACCGTTGGCCCCTATCTGCTTTTTTTTCTATCCTGGCTGTGACCAAGTGAAAAACAAAAATAAAAACCAAGACCCTTCTAAGCTGCTCCCAGGGATCTCCTTTCCTTATCAGTCTGTGTCTGGCTTTTGCCATAGTCTTCTTAAGAACAGCTTTGGAGGGTCTTTAGCTGCAAGGGATTCCTCTGAACCTTGTCCCCCACCATGTCACATCATCACCTCACCTGCCTGTCAATTGGGAGTTTAGTTCCTTCTAGAGCAGCGGTTCTCAACCTGTGGGTCACAACCCACAGGAACTGTATTAAAGGGCTGCGGCATTAGGAAGGTTGAGAACCTCTGTTCTAGAGCAAGGGGGTTTCACTTGGGTGCACACGAGCTGAGAACTGCCCGCTTTCCTTCAGTGAAGGAGGCTGCGCAAGCTTGGTTCCGTGGCAAAGCCACTCCCCAGGGGCCTTCTGTGCTGACCAGCTGTGCAGCTACGCTCTCACCTCTGGCTTGTGACATTACTGAAAAGGCAGTGGCCAAAAAGACAAGGTATCTGACTCAAGTATGTTTTTATTCCTCTTGCTCTCTGGCAATAAAATCCAATTTGGGACATCTGGGGATTAGATTCCTGAATGTGTTTGCTCACAGCCCTTTGCTCTTAAGACCTGGGGAGCCCAAGTGAGGCTTTAGCCATCCCCTGCATGGGGTTTAATCCCGAACCCCTTTCCTTTGGTGTACAGAGCAGGAAGGCGTCCCTGTTGATACCACATCTTTCACAGTCTCCGTGAAAGTTCAAGTGTGTGATATGATCGGATTGTCCAGCTTCTTGACATTCAAGCTTATCTCCTTTGTAATGTGATTGTAATTGATTTCTGGGTACTTGAAAATAGAGCTGGTGGTGAGGAAATATACTGGAATTACTAAGTGGGTTGCTCCTCCATCACTCATTCATTTGCTCATTCGTTTGTTCATTCATTTAGTTTCTGCCGCGGACACAGAGTTCTGGAACTCCACACCCCTCTGCTGGGGTTGTTCCCCAACTCCTGGGGTGCGTTCACATCCCGAAGAGACAATTACAGTGAGGGTGCTGGGAACTGGAGGTGGGTGGGAAAGGACCTCTGAGACTTTCGGGAGGAGGTGGTTTCCAGGACAGAGTTCCAGGTCAGAAGAACAGTGAGACCCGGGGGCCTGGGCTGAGGGCAGGGTGGGGTGGTCCCACACCTGGCATCCTGCACAGGTGTCCCCACCGATCTGAGCGTGTGTTCTTCTCCTTGCAGGTCTGAAGGAGAAAGCTCCCGGAGTGTCAGGTACGTGCTCATCCACCCCGTGTGCATGTCTGGGTCCTGGCAGCGAGTGGCGTTAACTAAAGAAACCATGTGCTTTCATTTCTCCGGAGGGTCTCCCAGATGAGAGCCCCTCCTCCCAACCCCCTGTCTAGCTGCTCCTCCCGGAGGGTGGGCATTCAGGTGTGTCTGCTGACCTGCTGTCCTTGAGCAAGAGCCCTAGTTTCCTGCCCAGGCTTTCTTGGGTTTAGACCATAGAGGTCACTGGGTTGGTGGTGGTTCTCCCCTGTTGGGGGCTAGTGGTGGCCCATTGTGCCTAGGCCCACCATCTGGGACCAGAAGCTTCTATGCCTGACACCTTGGGCACTGGGCTGGGTGGGGCTGGGGCAAGTCTTTGAGATGTTTGTTGGTGGGCCAGGCTTCCCCCAGCCTCTGACTGTCATGCCGTGTCTCCGTGGTATGGGGAGCAGAGGGGCTTGTTCTCAGTGCCCCTTGCCCCTCCCTACCCCACCCACAGAGGGTGGATGTGGACATGCAGCTCCCACTGGGGGCTCTGACGGGGCCGAGAAGAGAGGCTGATCTGTCAGTGGCCTGGGGTCTTGGTGTCCCTAGCCAAGGGGACTGAGACCCAGTCAGTCTCAAGGCAGGAGTGGGGGCACCAGGAAGGTCAGCTTGGCAAGAGAGACCAGGAAGGCCAGCGTGGCAAGAGAGGGGAAGGAAAGGGAGATCAGGAAGCAGTTTAGGAGCTGATGGACCCCCCCAAACCCTCTGGCAGCAAACGGACTTTCAGGTCTCAGTGTAGTGGCCTGGGTCGGCTGGTTTGCATGGTGCTGTAACCAGGCTGGATCCTGAGCTTGGCACTGGGGTGCTAGGTGGGGCTGGGTCCTCCGAGCAGCCTGCAAGCAAGAGGCAGACATGAGGATGGCTGCATCCAGAGAGGCTCCTGGGGAGTCAGCACCGGCGCTGAATTCTGTATCGAGGCCTTGGGTGTGTGCTTGGAGCAGGGGCACAGGTAGGGGTGGGCCAGCAAGACAGAGTGGGGTGGGGGAGGGCTGGAGCTGGGCAAAGGTGCACTGGGGGGTGGGGGCTGACGAGAGTCTTGGAAGTTCTGCGCGGCACTGAGGGCAGTGCAGCACCCAGACAGGCCAGAATGGAGGCTAAAGAGCATGAGGGGAGATGCCGGGGGGGGGGGGGGGAGGGCAGGGACAGAGAAAGGTTGGGGCCCAGAGAGCCGGGTGGGGGGCGCTGAGCATTCTGGCACAGCCCAGGGTCTGCCAGAGCCCCTGAGGCATGGTTGTGGCACCCCACACTGGAGCACAGTGCAGCCTGGACAGAGAGGAGGGCATGCTGTCTGGGGAAAACTCCAGAATGTAAAGTTAATGAACAAAGCAGGGGCGAGAGGGTACCTTGTGCGACTTTTGGAGATGAAAGGGCAGATGTAAGGAAGTGTTTGTCTGCATAAAGAAACAAAGGAAGGAGACACAGCAAGCGATTAAAAAAACTGGTCCCTTCAGAGGCTGGGTGAGTGCCTGTGAGCCTCCTGGGGGCAGCCTGGGAATATTCCTGAGCATTTCAACCATGCCACTGTATTATCTGTTTAAACATCTAAATAAAAAGAAAGAGCAGTCTGAGGAGTAGATGGGTTGCCCAAGAGCAGTGGGGGTGCTATCCCTGGGGCTGAGGAATTCCTGTGGCCTCAGAGGGGCTGCACGCTGGGCCCTCCCTGGCCCACCCCTACTTCCAGCCTCCCAGAGGCCCCTGCTGTGCCCTCTTGCCCTCCCTGGAGACATGGAAGCTGTTTAACCAAAATGTGGTCGGGCCTTTGTGCATGTGTCCTGAAGCACATCCCCCTCTCCCCGGTGTTGGATATGTGCAGAGTGAAGGAATCCATGGGAGGATGAGATGGCCTGTCCCCACCCCTCCCCAGCCCAGCCTCCCTGTTGTGGTCGTCAGGAAGGTCTTTGCCAAGCCCGCGACATGGACCTGAGCCCTGGAGGAGGAGGACGGGGGAGACAGCACATGCAAGGTCCCCGCGAGCGAGCATAGGTTGGCTGCGTGGTGAGCATGAGGAGTGGCCTCTGTGTCCCAGGGGACCAAGCTGAGTGTATGTTCAGTGCTCTGAGCCAGACAGCTCCCAGTAGGACGTGCAGACAGGAGGAACTGGGCGAGGGGGAGGCTGGCGCGAGTTCCAGCAGAGAGGACTTGGTTCGAGTTCTTTCTCCCAGGGCCGAGGGCTCCAGCCCCTGCAGACTGTAGGGCAGGGGCCAGCGCCCTGAGAGACACTGAAGAACTGTGGCCAGATGTAACGTGCCTTGGCTTGACTTACTGTCTCAGCCTGTTGTCCCCAGTGCTGCTTAAGTGTAGCTGCCAGGCCCAGGTCACAGGCCACTCTCTCCCAGGAGCTGGAGCACAGAGACACAGGGATAAAGTGCTGCCTTTTGTCAGGACTAGAGGCCCCCAGGCCATTTAGCTCTGACCTCTGGCAGGGGCATGGTTAGGGCCACCATCCCCTAGACGGAGAGACACCAGATCCAGGCTCCAGGGGAGTGTCCCCGGGGGCCCTTGCTCAGTTGGGCTGCCCTCCCTGAGCTCTGTGCCCCCTCAGACCTGCCAGAGGGGATGTTTGAAGGTTCAGCTGTGACAGTGACCTCCTTCGCTTCTCTCTAGGACTCTTGTTCACCTGTCAGGCTAAAACAGTAGCATCTGCAGCCCCTGGACACAAACCCCCAACCTGTGTGACCAGGATCCCACTACCTTCCCACACGTACTCACGTCCTTCCACATGGCTCCGCGTGCCAGTGTCCAAGCTGCCCATGGTCCCTGCTGGCCTTCTGGATGGTGTCTGTGACCCGTGATGTTTCCTCTGCCCTGACCACGCTCTGCTCACTCTACCTGGCAGATCTCGTGCCTTTCTCGGGGACCCCAGAGTGGCTGCCTTTCTGGAGTTCTGATGGGGGCTGAGGCTGACAAGGTGGCCCCTTGGTTGTGCTCCGTGGCTTTTTGGGCTTCGCTTGTGATACCGCAGTTCCTTCTGCTTTGTGTCCTAATGACTTTGAGCCATCCTGTTATCTTGTTCTCCTGGGCAGAGTAAGGTGCCCAGGACAGGCATGAGGCCCCCAGGTCACGGCCAGCACCTGCCACACGAGCAGGTGCCCTGGGAGCGTCTGTGCAGCCGCTTCCTCCCAATCCTGCTGGGAGCCCCAGGCAGGCTGCCTTGCACGGACAGACACATTACCTGTGTTTAATCAGACTCCTGATTACTGCTTATTTTCTGGTGGTAAACTGGAAAGAAAGTAAAAACGGACCACCCCTCCCTGCTCGGGGGATACCACACACATTGAACCCTCACTGAACATAGTAGCTGGTTGCCAAATCAGTGAGGCTGTGTCTGGATTTGATTAGCCCAAGGTCTGACCACTGTCGGGAGCTGTGCATTCCTGCTAAATGTGAGGGACAGAACGCCTGAGAGACCCTCCTGTCTCTCGCCCTGCCCCCAGCGTCCATGCTTGGCAAGGTTGTGGTTCTTTAGACTCAAGTGATGGAGCTGCACCCTTCTGCTTGGCTTTCTCAGCCTCGCCAGCGGCAGAGAGCTGTTTTTGCCCAGAGAAGCCTGTTTGTGAATTCACACACACGCCTTTTCCCCGAGGCAAAACATTTGCAAGATCAGATGTATTCATTTCCCACAAATGAAATGACTCATTTTTGACCATTTTGCAAACGTAGGACTTTGCTCATTGTTCCCGGGGAGCGTGTGCCTGCTTTTGACTCCATCCAGAGCGCGGCTCTGGAGGCCCTCAAATTCGAATCTCCTAATGATTTATTTCTGAGGGACTGTGAGAAGGGAAGAGGTTTGTGGAGTCTGAAGTCCTTCAGGAAGGGAGAAGTGTGTGGAGGGCAAAGAGAGAGTGCCGGTACTGGACACAAAAGGCCGAGACTTTCTGCCTGGTGCAAGCATTATCCTTTTTTATTTTTCTTGGCTTTTCCTCAACCCCTGAAATTAACTGAGCTGTGTTGGCATAAGCTACAATTTTTATAAAGAATGCTTACCATGGGGTAGGGGGGACCACCTCCTCTCATAACCTGCCCCACCCCTTCGAGAGAGTTATTAGTGGCTGTTATTTTTTCAGCTCTGGTAAATCGAGGCTGAGAAATACCAAGCAGCTTGCCTGGGATGACTTTGGCTTTTGAGTGCAGAGCTGGATGTTGCCCACCAAAGCCTTTACAAGAAGTGTGACCTGTGCTGTTTGTTGAAAACACTATTTCCAGGTTCTATCCTTATTGCACTTGACTCAGTAGGTCTGGGGTGGGGCCTGGGAATCTGCATCTCAGCAGGTTCCTGTGTGATCCTAACTGGCAGCTGGAACACACAGTCGCCCCGAAGAACAGAATTTCTCCAGACAGGCCACTGCCGGGTGTCAGACATGTCCCTTCATACGCGTGAACTGGCTAATGCGGAAGTTTTTCTTCTCATGCTTAGAAAGATGAGGTGGATGACAGTTAATGACACGATGGGGGGAAGGAAGAGCAGGGAGAGGGAAGAGGGAGGGGGTGGGGTCTTGGTGTGTGCCGCACCTTTTGGCGGCAAGACACGATTGTAAGAGGGACTTTAGCTAACAAATGCAATCAGTGTAACCTGGGTTCTTGTACCCTCAATGAATCCCCAAGAATAAATAAAAAGAAGAAGAAAAGAAAGAATAGGTGGTCTTCCTGTCAGGCCTCCAGTGTTGACTGGCATTTTCCAAAGGCTCCCGTAAAGCTCAGGGCTGGTAGCAGCGAGGAGAGCCAAGGCCTGCTCATCTGGGGCAGGTGGGGTTGGCTTCCGGAGAAGGTGGGCTCTGTCACCAGCGTTCTTAGCTGAACCGAGACGCGTAAACGGAAGGTGTCCCAGTTGTCTGTGAACATCTCCCCTCGCGCCTCACTAAGGTAAGGCAGCCTTTGTAATTAACCAGGTCTTTTCTCCCAAAATGCAAAATGAGAACATGCAATTTATTTTATATGTGAGGAGGTATGAAAACTGCTGAACTAAAACTGGTGAACGTGGCAGACAAAGCATGAGAATGTTTGCTGTGCTGGGTGAACAGAGCTGAACTCCCCTCCTCCAGGACGGATGGGAACCGGCCCCAAATGTGAGAGATGAGCAGAGGCCTTTTCCTGCAGGCAGGTCAGCAGGTGCTACACTGAGAGCTGAGCCAGGGGTCTTCGGGGGAGAGGAGATGTTTCTTAGCACCATGGAATCAAAGGAGTCCAGGCACTGGGGTCACACAAATCGGAATTCAAATTCCGTCTGTTCATTGTGTCCTCTGTGGCACAGTGGACCAGACCTGAACTGTCTCAGCCTCAGACTTCACACTCATTCGGCAGACTCTGTTGAGCGTCTACTGTGTGTAAGTCTTTGTGAAAACCACTAAGGGTATGAAGCCCAATGAGACGTAGTGAATCTCTGCCCTATGATATGGGAGCAAAGACCTCAGCCTTGAAGTCAGTGGACTGACTAAATGAGGCTGGAGTTTGCATAGCATGTGGCATTGAACTAGCATTCAATTCACATCCCTTGCCTTCCTTCTCACATTGGAGACTCAGCTCCTCAGAATCCTGAGGGAGGGTCTGAGCCAAGCCTATGTTTGTGTGAGCAGGCAGTGCAAGCCCCATTTAGTCTGCCATCCATCCTTTCTTCCCTCCCCATGGATTTGTGACTGAAATGTCTTGGGCATTCTTGATACGTATAGCCTATATTTTACTTTTCTATCTCCTTGACTTTTTGTGTTGTATCCAAAGCAAGGTCCTCAGGATGATTTTCCAGTTCACTAATGCTCTCTTTAGCTATGTCCAGTTTGCTGTGTGACCTATGAGTTGTGGGTCCCTGAGGACCTTGAATGGACTCGGTATGTGCCCAGCCTGATTCCAGAGGCACCACTGGGCCTTTCCTTACCCAGGAAGAAGAAAGATCTTACGGAAGCCAGATCCAGTGACTGGGCAAAAGCTCATCTGACTGGGTGTTTGTTTTTTCCTTTTTCCTGAGAACTTGTATAGAGAAGTAATGGCTGGGAGTTTTAGAAGACTCTCTGGTGACTGTGTGGAAGATGGGCCAAAAATATTGGGGACTGAGGAGGCTACTATTCATTGGGGGGTTAGACTAAATTCTGAAATATGTTTAATAAGCCTGGTCTAACCATTTGCTTCTGATGCAGCCCAATCTAAGATTCTTGGGAGGTGCTCACACAATGTGAGTCTGACTGCGTCTGACCCTGGTTCAGTGTTTGGGGAGTGAGGGCTTTGGAATCAGAGTTGGAGCTGAACGACCTCAGTTGATGGACTCAAATTCCCTGAACCTCAGTTTCCTCATCTCAAAATAGAAATGAATGCATATTCTCGCTCATATGTGGGAGTAAATAAAGAATCTCATGGAGATGGAGAGTAGAATGAGAAGGGTAGTGGGTGGGGGGGACATGGTAGGGATGGTTAATGGGTACAGAAGCACAGTTAGAATGAACAATGTTTGATAGCACAATAAAGTGACTGTAATCAACAGTATTAGGGTAAACTTTAAAATAACACAAAGAGTGGAAGAAATGTTAAATGCTAGAGGTGATGGGTACCCCATAACCCTGATTTGATTGACTTATATTGTATGCCCGTGCAAAACATCACAGGTCTCCTGTAAAGATATACAGCTGTTAAATACCCATAATAATTTTAAAAAGAAATAAAATCATTAGCTAGCTCCCGGAGTTTTCTTGTTCTTATCAGTATCTGATTCTCTGTTCTCTCCTGCTCCATCACACTCTGGCCCGCTTGTTCCTCCATCCCTGGAGCTCATTTGTGCCCCAGGGACTTTTCCCTGCTGGCCCCTTTGCTTAGAATATGCTCTCCCGGGTAGTAGCTGGGGTAGGTGGTGCTCCAGTTAGGTCCCCTTTCTAATGTCACCCCCTCAGGACACCTTCCCTGATTATTCCACCTCAAGTAGCCTCCTCATTCTCTGCACTTTGGTCTGTTTACTTTGGTCCCTTGTCTGTCTCCTTTGCTGGAATGTCAGCAGGAACTTTGTCTTACTCACGTGCCACAGGTCCTGGCACAGTGTACAGTTTAAATCTCTTTACCATTCCCCACATCCAGCACGAGCACTCCTGGGAGGAGGCCAGAGCTAGGTGTGCTGAGCCACCCTGTCCACGTGCCTAGATGCTCCCTCCCCTATCTCCCCACCACTTTTAGTCTTTTTTTTTTAATCTTACTTAATTACCCATCTAAGACTTCTAATGCTATGTTGAATCCAAGTGGCAAAAACAGGCATGCTTGTCTTATTGCCGATCTTAGTTAAAAAGCTTTTAGTCTTTCACCATTGGGTGTGATGTTCAATGTGAATTTTTCATATAGGGCCTGTATTATGTTGAGGTCATTTCCTTCTGCTCCTAGTTTCTTGAGTTTTTTTTTTTTATATATCATGAAAAGGTATTAAATTTTGTCAAAAAGGTTTTTCTACGTTAAGATGGTTGTGTGGTTTCCAACTCCATTCTATTAATGCATCAGACTACATGACTTTTGAATATGGAGCTATCCTTGCATTCCAGGAATAAATCCCACTTAGTCATCCTGTATAATCCTTTTAATATGCTACTGAATTTGATGTGATGGTGTTTTGTTGTGGATTTTCGCATCAATACAGCCTTTTTGGAAAGAAATTTGGAGAATACTCAAGGAACTAAAAGTAGACCTGCTATTCAATCCTACAATTCCTCTACTAGGTAGATATCTAGATGATCAAAAATCATTTTACAACAAAGATGTTTGCACCAGAATATTTATTGCAGCCCAATTCATAATTGCTAAGTCATGGAAGCAGCCCAAATGCCCATTGACCCAGGAATGGATTAACAAATTATGGTATATGTATACCACGGAATACTTTGCAGCCATGAAAAAGGATGGGGACTTTACATCTTTTATGTTTACCTAGATGGAACTGAAACATATTTTTAGTAAAGTATCATCTCAAGAATGGGGGGAAAAGTGTCCAATGTATTCAGTATTATTATGAATCCAATATATAATCACCTACACATTCATACAAATGGTAAAACACAACTATAATCCAGAAAGGAGGAGGACAGAGGAAAGAGAGGGGAGGGGCTGTGGGGAGGGTATTTGGTGAGACCTCTCCTGTTGTGCACAATGCAATGGTACATTTCAAAACTACTAAGAGTAGAGTATAAATGTCTGACCAGAGCAAATAAGCCAATGAGGTGATGGTTATGTTAACCAGTTTGATGTAATCATTCCACATTGTATGTCAAATCAGCATATTGTACCCTATAAATGTACACAGTTATGATATAATAAAAAACAATATTTTTAAGCAATATGATGTTTATTGTCAGCACACCTCATTTTCTTTACGTTTTCCAATTGCTAGGCTCGCAAGTGGCCTTCCATTCAGCCACCCTAAATGCTGCTGCGGTGAGCATCTGGTGCATGAATCTTTGTTGGCCTCTTTGCCTTCTTCATTAAGTCTCCAGAATTAGAATTACTATGGCAAAGGCTAAAAACATTTTGCAGTTTTGTAGTCTGTATTGCCATGTATTTCCCAAGGTCCCCTCACCCCTCCCTGGCTATTGCACTTGCTCTGAGTTCCCGCCAATTAGCTATGCAGGGAATATTGTTCAGTCTCAGAGTTAACACAGTGCCCCAGGGCCCTGGCTAATGAGGAAAATCCTAAGGGTGTGGACGTGTTTTTAGTGAGCTGCGCATGCTGCTTCCCTCCAGCGCTACCCTGTGGGTGGAAAGTAGGTGTGCAGCGCCATGCGGCCCCGGTGTGACTCCCCTCTTGTGATGGAGCCTCCCCACCCCCGACCTGCTCCCTGTCTGAACTTTGCTGTTGTCCCCCTACTTCCTTCACCTGTCACCTTTGCCTGGCAGGGAGCCCCGAGGACCGGGGTGGATCTCCACCAGCCCTTTACCAGCAATTTGATGACCTGCACCCACTAGCCCACGGTTTTCAGCTAGTTCCCGAGTGCTGAATTCCTGAGTGCAATTTGTCTGATGGAAAAACCCTCCTACATCAGGAACTAGAGCCAAGAGTGGTGGGAGGGAACATTAAATGGGGTGTAGAGTCATCCAGGGGCTCCCCACAGCATCATCCACTTCTCTCTTAGACAGCTAGCTGCGCTCCTGGCCAGTGAGGTTGTTGGTGAAACTAAGCTCTGCCCCCAGGGTGGGAAGGGAAGTGATTCCTGTGGCTGCTGGGAGATCTCACAGGGAGGGGTTTCGGCTTTGTGGCTGGAGCTCCATCCTGGCCTGTGTGCAGGGGCAGTTCCCCTGGGGTGACAGAGCCATGAGACACAGGAGTTTCCTGATGCAGTCCTGGCGTCTACTTCCAGACCGGTGGCCAAGCAGATGCAAACTTACATTTGAGGCTCTCTATGTCAGCAGCTGAGCTTTTTCCTTGTATTTATTTATTTATTTATTTATTTATTTTTGATACAGAGTCTCACTCTGTGCCCTGGGTAAGTGCCATAGCGTCATCACAGCTTACAGCAACCTCAAACTTTTGGGCTTAAACAATCCTCTTGTCTCAGCCACCCAGGTAGCTGGGACTACAGGTGCCCGCCACCATGTCCATGTCCATGTTCCCCTCTGCCCCCACCACACTTGTGCACTCCTGACTCCCCAGTGACGACGGGGCTTGTTTGGAAATGTGCTGTGCTGACTCCTTCCCTGCTAATGTCTGCAGATTCTAATAAATAACTCAGGGAACAGGCTGTCTTACGCGTGGTGTAACTTGATTATTGCTAGAAAGATGATTTTGCAACTGACAAACTCCCTGCTAAGCTGACAAGTTTAAAAGCTCAATTTGAAAAAGCAACCACATTTCCTTTGTAGGATAAAGTCAGGGAGGAGGACGTGGTCAGGCCGGAGCCTGAGCTCTCGGTTAGGAGACAGGTGTTTAGGACTGCCCAGGTGTCTGGTCTCCTCCACATAATTTCTTCTATATTTTCCATCTATAAGGCCTGCAGTGTTTTGTGAAAAGGAACTCAGAGTAAAATATTAAACTTCTTCAGAATATACAGGGAAAAGGTGCACAGTTCACTTGCTTTTCAGTTGTTTACCATTAAGTGTATCCAGAGCGTCTTCTCATTTGGGTCTGACCTAAACACTGGGTATTAAAGATTTGTGAAGATTTGAGGTGTAACAAGGCACAAAGTCCACATTCTGCCCCCTCCGGCTTTCCCTGTTAGGCAGGGCTCGAACGCACCATTCCCAGGAACTGAGGGAAATGATGTCATCCTTCTGCTCTTCTGACCATTAATAGTCTGGATGACTTTTATTTACAATTTCTATTTTCTTGTAAATTTCTTTTTTAGACTGATTTTCTAAACTGTTTTGGATTAATGGGCGGGAACATGCGTTTAGGTCACTTTGTGTTTGTAAGGTAAAGTTGAGTTGCAGTTGAGTCTTTCACCCAGGAGGTATGCCATGAACCTGGTACGTGGGAACGTAGCCAACCCTCCCCTCTCCTCCCCCTCATTCTTGAATTTAATTGTGTTTTTCCTCTCCTGTGGGCCTGTGGTTGTTCATCTGCTAGTTTCAAAATGGGATGCTCGCTTTTCCGTTCTTGGAATTCTTTCTTTGAAATACTCACCTAAGAGAATGTTACCTAAATCCATCCAGGTAAATATCAAAGATACAAAGTCTGCATTTCATAGTATTCCATGGTATACACATATACCACAGCTTATTAATCCATTCATAGATTGATGGTCGCCTGGGCTATTTCCACATCTTTGTGATTGTGAATTGAGCTGCTGTAAATACTTGAGTGCAAATGTTCTTGTGGAAAAATAATTTTCTTTTCTTTTGGGTAGATACCTAGTAATGGGATTGCAGGATCAAATGAAAGGTCTGCTTTTAGCTCTTTGAGGATTTTTCCCTTTTTCCCAGAAAGTCTATATTAGTTTGCAGTCCCACCCATAGTGCATAAGTGTCCCCTCCCTCTAACCCACACCGGCCTCTGCAGCTTTGGGACCTTGTGATGTGAGCTATTCTCACTGGGGTAAAGTGTTACCTCAAGGTGGTTTTGATTTGCATTTGTCTGACGATTAGCGACAATGAGCAATATTTTCACATGTTTGTTGCCCATTTGTCCTCTTGGGAAAAGATTCTGTTCATGACTCTTGCCCAGTGATTATGAGGTGGTTTTGCTCCTTTCCTGTTGATTTGCTTGAGTCTTGGAGATACTGGCTATTAGCCCTTTGTCAGATTCATAACATGCAAATATCTTCTCCCACTTTGAAGGTTGTCTTTTTGCTTTGTTGATCGTCACCTTAGCTGTGCAGAAGGTCTTTAGCTTGATCAGGTCTCATTTATTTATTTTTGTTCTTGCTGCAATTATCAATGGAGTTTTCTTCATAAATTCTTTCTCCAGGCTTATTTCGTTAAGAGTTTTTTCCACACTTTCTTCTAGCGTTTTTCTCATTTCATGTCTTAGATTTAAATCCTTTGTCCAGTGTGAGTTATTTTTTATAAGTGGTGAGAGGTGTGGGTCTAGTTTCAATCTTTTACATGTGGCTAACCAGTTCTCTCAGCACCATTTATTAAATAAGGGTTCTTTTCCTCAATGTATGCTTTTGTTTGGTTTTCCATGGTATACAAATACCACAGTTTATTTGAAGATCAGATGGCGATATAAGCTAGTTTCATCTCTAAGTTCTCTATTCTATTCCATAGATGTATGTCTCCATTTTTATGCCAATACTATGCTATTTTTATCACTGTAGACTTGTAGCATAACCCAAAGTCTGATAATGTGATGCTTGCAGATTTGTTTTTATTTTGTAGAATTACATTGGTTATTTTTTTTTTCTGGTTTCATATGAAAAAAAGAAGTATTTTTTCAAGTATTTTTTCTAAGTATGACATTCATGTCTTAATGAGGATTGTGTTAAATCTGTAGATAGCTTTGGGTAGTATGGACATTTAAACAGTGTTGATTCTTCCCAGCCATGAGCATGGTATGTTTTTCCATTTGTTAACATCTTCTGCTATTCTTTTCTCAGAGTTTCATAGTTCCCTATGAAAAAGTCCTTCACATCTTTTGTTAGATATATTCCAAGGTATTTCATTTTCTTTGAAGTTACAGTGAAAGATATTATGTCTTTGATTTGATTCTCAGCTTGGCTGTCATTGGTGTAGATGAAGGCTACTGATTTCTGGACATTGATTTTATATCCCAAGATGTTGCTGTATTTCTTGATCATTTCCAGGAGTCTCATGGTTGAGTCCTTTGGATTTTTGAAGTATAAGATCACATCAACTGCAAAGAGCAAGAGTTTGACTTCCCCTGTCTCCCTTTGGTTTACTTGTAAATTTTGAAGGCATGTCACGAGTGTTCCCCTAAGCGATTAGAATCTACATCACTACATCAAGGACAGGCATCTACATCACTACATCAAGGGCAAGAGTCTCTCTGGGATGTCAAAGAGACAAGACAAGACTACAGGGAAGCTCAAGATATGGATGAGACAGCTCTGCTGCTAGGTCTTGGGGTAGCAGGAAGAGGGGTGACCAAGGTCAGGTGGAGGCAGAGCTGCCAGAGCCTTAGCCAGCAGGAGGAGGGGAGCCCAGGGCTTCCAATCTCACCTTTCGTATCCTGCTGCTGCCTCCACACCAGGGTTCTATTTCCCCCACTGTGTCCCCCTCCAGGCCTTTGGCCAAGCCAAGTCATCCCCCAAGGATACCTCTCCTGTTCTCCCCAAATGATAGCACCCCTCCCTCCTTCAGGACTCTGCCCTGCAGGGGAATTTGGCCCTGTCCCTGCTTGGCTACTGCCCTGGAAACCACCAGGACACACTTACCGTCTCTGTACTGACTCCCTGATTAGAATGAGGGGATCAGCTATCCCTGGGAGAGATGGGAGATGGGAAGAGCAGCTTCAGGAAGCTGGTTATCAGCTATCTGGATGACCCTGGGCAAGGCCCTTGTTCCTCTGGAGCCTCAGTTTCTCACTGTGAATGGGTCTGACCTGCCAGCTCACAGCAGGGGGTGGACTGTCCCCCACCCCTTCTCTGCTGCCTTCAGGTCCTCTGGAAAGCATGGAGCAGCCCTCCCCAGGGTCTCTGAGCCCCTACCCCCAGGGGGACACACTCAGCCCTTTAACTCACCAGGGAGCCACAGCAGGCTGGTCTGATGCGTCCTCACTTTCTAGGTAATGGGGGCAACACCCCAGAGGCTGGGATGAGGGCAAAACTCTGAAGCTTCCTGGGGCCAGGCAAGGAGGGGCAGGGACTACAGTGACCTGGAACCCAGAGCTCCAGATACAGTGCCTGAGGGACTGTCCTCCAGAGGCTAGATCTTTGCTTTTAATACCAAAGCCCATGAACCTGCTGAGGTCATCCACTTCTTAGGGGTTAGGAAGCATTCAGGCAAGTTCGAAATGGCCTCTGAGGTGTCCACATTCCAGAGGCTCTTGTCACTTCACAATCCCCTGGACACACATGGCCCCTTGCCCTGCTCGGTGCCTCCTCATCCAAGTCCAGGGGAAAATTTGCCCTCTTGAACCAGCCTTCTAGGGCAGGATGTGGCAGCCTGCAGGCTGCTGGGCTTGCTGTCCTCCTGGGGACAGGCTCTTTGGAAAGACAGACCCCCTCCCCACAAACCCTCAGGGGGTCAGCCCTCTATGACCCCAAGCAGATCTGCAGTGCTCCCAGCCATCAGCCAATCCCAGGCTGTGGAGCCTCACCCCTGTCTGGGTGTGTGCCCTAAGGACTGAGGCCCCCACCAGGGCAGGGTACTCCTCTGCTGGGCTCAAGAAGCCCCAAGTCCCCATATGTCTGTGGGGATCATGTCTGTGCCCCTGCGTGGAGCATGGAGCTGAGGAGCCCCCCCCCTCCTGTGGGTGGCTGTAGTGAGCATCCAGGCTGGGGAGGGATGCTCCCAGTCGTTCCCATGATGCCTTGCACTGGCTCACGGGAGCTGCATGTCCTGAAACCCCTGGAGAGTGAGAGTGAGGGCTTCAGAGTCCTGCGCAATGGGTCCTCCCCAGACAAGTCCTCTGGCCGGAGGGCTGCTCCTTTGCTACAGCCTCCCACAGGCTCCCTCCTTATTCCCAGGCAAGTAGGTGGCATGGAGGGTTGGGAAGACAGAGGCCCTGGGTTCAAATCCCACACCTTCACCCACTTGCTCATCCCTTGGCCCCTTGCAGCCTGAGTTTCCTCTTCTGTAGCTGGAGTACAGTCATCCTTGGCTGCTACCCTCAGCAATTGGGCAGGGCACCCTGTACACAGCACACAGCCCCCAACTGTTCTAGGCCCCTGGGGGTGTAAAGGCCAGAGGCTGGGCCCAGGGCAAGTGACTCAGGGGAGGGAGCATCACAGGTCCAACAGTGGGGCTGTCTAGGAGACCGGCCGAGTGCGTGTGTTCTAGTATCCAGGGACAGGTAAAAGCCATTAGCAAACCACTGGTGAAGGTTGTGTTTACTTTCTCTTGTCAATATAATCTTCTGTTTGACAGCAGTCTCTGGAGTTTGTTGGTGACATTATTGCCTGTCACAAACAGCTCTGCGTGGTTTTGCACGTGGCTGGGATCTTCTGTTCCTTGGGTACTCAACACTGTGGCAACAGTCCCTCAGGAACTGCCAGGGGTACCTACCCCGGTCTAGGATAGCGTGTCACGTCAGTCCTGCCCCGCTTCCCACGTGCTGTGTCCCCAGTATTTGCACCTGCTGCTTCCCCTGCTGTCCTATTCCTTGCCCATTGGCCACAGCTCACATTGGCTTTTTCCCACCCCACCCTGCCTTCCTGTGGAAGTCACTTTGGGGGAATCATGAATGGGCCACATTGTTCACAGCAGCCACTTTCCTGCTGCTAGTGAAGGGCTTGTGACCCTGTTTTGGCCAGTGAGATATTAGAGGGAGATTGTGGAGGATTCTATGAGATTGTCTTTTATGAAAAGAAAGAAACAGCTGGAAGTAAGATGCCTCCCTTGCTTCTGGCAAGAGCACTGACTGCATAGATGCGATGGCTGGAGTGGAGGCAGACACACTGCAGTCACGAGGGAGTGGTACCAACATTCTGTTAGTAATGTAGCAGAGAAGTGGCATCTGGGTCACTGGTGAAAGGGTTAGGCCACCAGCCTGACATGGGGCTGCTAACATCTCTTATATCATCATTAACATACATTTTAGTTGTCTCTGTGGTCTAAGACACTTTCTGCTAGTTCAGGACAACTTATTGTGACAATATGGCCTTCCAGCCACAGTCACTAATCTTAACTAGCCTCAGCAGACTTAGGGGTCTGTGCCCTGTCCTTGTGGGTGATGCCTGCCTATCTGTATTTGGTCTGTGAACATCCCTGGGATGGGCTTCTGTCCCTTTTTCTCTGTGCACCCTGAGCCTGCCCACAGTGGGCCCTGAGCACTCCTCAGGGACCTTGCCAGGCCCCCGCCATGATCAGAATCCTCCAAAAGGCTGTGGATTCCCTGTGGCCCACTTGCTGCTTCTAGAACTCAGGGGCATCTCTGTCCTCCTCAGCATAAAGCCTGTGGTCCTTTGTCAACAGAGGTTCCCAGAGTGTCAGCTCTGCCTGCTTTGTGCCCCCAGGTGCTGAGCTGTTGATTTATTGTCAGCTCAGTCTCTCCCGTGGCAGCTACAATGTGGAGAAGGAAGCACGTGAGCTGAGTTTCGAGGGTGACATGGAAGGACATTGATGGACGCGTCCCATTGGGTTCTTGGCACATTGGCAAGCATTCGAGACCTAAAGGAAGAACATATCCCCAGGTCTGGTGGAATGTGAAGGCTCTTGGCCTCTCTCTTGAGTGGGGACTGTGTGGTCACATGAGCATGACTGTCATTGCCAAGCAAAGGAAAGGAAAGGCGTGCAGGCCCCGCGGAAGCAGGTGAAGGGTGGACTAGAGCACATGTTCTGGAAGACTCAGGCCACTCTATCCCTGCCTCCCGCCACTGTGTGTTGCTGTTGTGAGTCTCAGAATAGCCACATGGGGGCTGCCAAGTCTCAAGAACCCAGGGAGTGGTAGGCACAGGGCAGGGTGCATGAGCCCGGTCTCAGAGACAAGCCCCAGCGGACACCTTTCCAGAATGCAGGCGGCAGCCAGAAGCTGGCTGTGTGGTCCTGCTGCACCTCTCCAGTGGTGGCCTGCTTCCCTCCCTCCTCTGAGCCTTGGTTTTGTCCACGAAGGGAGCCATGAGTTAATCTCCTGAGGATTCATCTGGGCAAGATGAGCAGCCCTGCCTGTAGCAGGCCCCAGGCCAGAGTCTTGTGGGCATCTGTTTTGGAGTCTCAAAGGAATATCTAGAAGTTCTTCTTTTCCTAATCCATACTATTGCAGCTCCATACTATTAACCAGCTGGTAGGAACAAGCAGAACTCTTTGAAAGGCCAGTGACAAAAAATCTGATTCAAAATGGCAGAGACAATCACAACAACCAGCAAAGCAGGAAGAACGATTTATGAAACTAAACATCTAGGGGCAGTTGGCACCAGGAAATACTGCACCTGGGTGCTGGGGGCGGCACCAGGAGCCACTCACCAGGCTCTGGGTCTGGTATCTTCTCTCCGTGTAGGAGCCGGCGTCAAGCCCGCTTTCCCTCCAGGTGACAAGATGGCACCACCAGCCCAGCCTCCTAACAGAAATAGAGCCCGCCTTC
>CAUYON010013255.1:0-25659 GCA_963573935.1 Arctocebus calabarensis
TCCCAGCTACTCAGGAGGCTGAGGCAAGAGAATCGCTTAAGCCCAAGAGCTGGAGGTTGCTGTGAGCAGTGTGACGCCACGGCACTCTACCCAGGGCGATAAAGTGAGACTCTGTCTCTACAAAAAAAAAAAAAAAAGAAAGAAAATGAAGTGTGAATGTCAGAAAGGAGTAAAAATATTAATTTGTGGATACTCTATATTAATTGAGGCCATTTAAAGAAACATAGTAAGACATAAAGAAATGGATAAAAATGGACGAATAAATAGGTTGATAAAGATTATTACTGAAGTTAAATGTCAGCAATAAAGGACTTTTATTCTTTTTACCTGCAAAGACTAAGTGTGCTAAAAATGATAAGATATCCTGGTATTTTAACTGGGTAACACCAGTTAAAATCATGTAAATTGAGACAGTGATGTCACATGAAGTTTATATGGAAAAATACTTACAATGAATATTGTAATAATGATTTAATTATGAATATTGTAATAATGATTTTAAAAAAACACACTGGGCAAAAGCTTGCATTAGCAGACTTTAAAACAATCATAAAATGTAATAATAAAAAATGAATTATAAATTTAATACATCAAAACAGGACAGTAGGATTAGGAAGTCCAGATTGGCTCAAAATGGTACTTCATATTATTTATTGAGTTAATGAATTTAATTTCTTTCCTTAACAAGTAATCTTTTTTGAGAACATAGAATCATATCAAACATGATTTGGATAACAGAATTAGTAGGCAAGGCTTTTAGAACAGTTATTACTACTATATTCCATATGTTCAAGAAGGTAGAGGAAAGTATGAGCCTGGTAAGGAGACACATGGAAGATAAGGAGAAAGAAAAAGACATCAATCACATTTCTAGAGATGAAAGACACCTGGCCTGGGATTAAAAATGCAGTAGAGAGAATTAGATATTACAGACAAAAGACCAGTAAACTAAAATACATAGCAATAGAAACTATCCAAAACAAATTATATAGAAGGAAAAAAATCTAAGAAAAACAAGACAGAACATCAGTGAGTTTTAGGACAAAATGTATATATGTCCTTAGAGTCCATGAAGAGGAGAGAGAAACAAGTACTTCAGAAATAATGGCCCCAAGTTTCCTAAGTGCCACGAAAACTATAAACACAAATGTAAGAAGTTTGTCCAGCTGAGCTCCTGGTCACTTCTATTCTTCTCTATTCCTTGGTCTCCTCTAGACATCTGGGTGTTACCTCTCTTGTCCATACCCTGCTGACCTCTGCCCAGTGGAATTCAAGAATGCTGCCTAAATTCAGCTCTCCTGTTCATCACCTCTGACCTTTCAGTGCCCTCTTGACCGCTCCCTTAACCACAGACAGGTCATAACATGTTTCCCTGGCTTCACTGCCTGCCCTGCTAATCTCCATGTACACTTGCTGTCAGCAGTTCTCTCTGGTAAAGCTCTCTTGCCTAATAGAAATTATGTGCGCCTCAACCTTGTGGCCTCAAAAAAGACCTGAGACTAATCACCATGGAACAAGGAAAAAATATAAGAGTTCCTTTCATCACGGGCCAACCATACCCAGCCAAGGAGCAAGGGTCTCTTTTAAGCCCAAACCTGGTGGGTTCTAGTATTATTCATATCCCATTTGGAGGTCAAGGCATGAACTGCTGCTGTCAAGAGAGAAGCCCAGGGAGTGAGGGTTCTGGAGAGAAGAGTACTTCCCAACAGCCCGTCCTCCCTCCAGAGCTGCAGGCAGGTAGGATGCCCATCCTAGAGCTGTGAGAGTTTGGATAGGACATGTGTGCAAGTGAGCACAGGCGTAAAGGATCCTGGGTCCCAGTCATATCCTAGCATGTGGCAGTACCTAGGAAGAAACATCAGAGCCAGTTGGGCTTCAGAAGCTCTGTCAGGCCCTGTGATGGTACAGGTAGTGAGAATGAGACCTAGTAAAGGTAGTAGACTCAGCCCTTCTAGGCCATTGTTCCCTGACAGATGAGTATCTACCTGTTCACCGCCTTCCCTGGAGCTGATTGTTTAGGTCACTGAAACAAGTTACGGAGGAATTGGGGCCTGATAAGAGGCCCAGCAATTAGTCCTGCTCTTAACACTCTAATCTAAGGCAGTTAACCTTAATACGCTCCTGGGTGCTGAGCAGGAGGTAAAGCCAGTGTATATACCGGGGTTTCGCAACCTCAGCACTAGCAGCATCCTTCCCTTCTACCAACCAGATCCAGCAGCACCCTCCCTCCCATTTGAGACAGCCAAAGTGTGTCCAGACATCTGACAATGCCTCTTGGGGAAAATGCCTCCATTTTGAGAATCACTGGTGTACACCATTTAATCCTCACAATAGCAGATGCTTCTATCCCAAGTGGCAAAAGAAAAAAACTGATATTCAACAAGGTTTCATTGGCTTGCCCAAGGTCACTAAGCAACTTGTCAGAGCTCTTGTTTGAAACCAGCACTTTTTTAATTCAAAGTTTAGGGCATTTTTCACTATATTTCATTAAATTGCTGCCTACCTCAGTCTCCTCCAAATGTAACAAAAAGGAAAATGTCTGAGTTTGATTGATAAGTAAAAGTGGATTGCATCTATTTATAACTGGTACTAACATTGCCAGGTTCCAGGATGGCTGCCTGAGGAGCCCCTGGGATGCCATCTGCCCAGGCCTATACACCTGGCTAGGCAGTTGTTTGTGTCTGTCTTGTCCATGCTGCCCCACAGCAAGCTCCTGGAACCTGTCTATTTTTCTCCCTACAAGGCGTAAGCCAGTGCCTGGAGCAGGCTATACTTCTAGGCAGCCCTCTCCGAAATCCCTAGTTGATTTCCAATATCTGGCTGCCTGATTCATAGGACAAGGTAAAAGAATAACAATTTACTGATTGTTGGCACCTCTCCCTCAGTGTCAGGTTCATGATGGGAAAAGAACAATGCCTGGTCTCTTAGGATAATTTCTCACAGTTTCTCAGTGAGCAGTTTCATTTTAAAGTATTCATTTGCTGCCCTATAGAACAAATATAACATTCACTTCACAGGGACATGGTAGAAATACAATGAGATATTGGTGGCTAAATGCCTGGTATAGGGTCTGTTACATTCAAGGTGTTCAGGAAATTATTTGTTTAATAAAATTCTGAAACAATATGATAGGAGAAAAGTTTTGCTTGGTTTAACTTATATGTAGATTAGGTAGATAAATATATTAAGATATGTTTAATACATTTAAGTATTTTAAAACATGCTTATAATAATTCAAATATAAATTTAGATGCCCATGGTAAATCACTCTTCTCAAGTTTGAAGCAACCCAAATATAATAGATATAAGCCCAAAATGTAATGAAATTGCCTCAGACTGCATACAGATAATAAGTTCAAAACATTTCCAGATAAAATGTCTTAGAAAAGTTTTTTTGGTGTACACTGTAGCCATCAGCCCAAGAGAAAAAGTGGTTTTCTGAGAGGTGAGTGTAAGGATAATTGACAGTTTAAATAAAAAATTATAGCATATTGAACTGTGGAGCTTATGCATAGAGATAAATGTTTTGACAACAACATAATAAAGTCTAGCTGGGCCAAAATAGAATTCAGTGTAGTAAATTTCTTATGCTTGAAATGACATATTACTTGGAAAGTAGACTGCTATAACTTAAAAGTATTTAAATGTAAAAGTTGCATGTAAACTTTATGGACATGCCATATGTAAAACCTAAAACAACTGATTTAAAACTAATATGTTGACAAAGGAGATAAATGCCTTGATTAAAAGGCAGAGTTCATCTAATTCAGCGGTCCTCAACCTGTGGGTCACGACCCTTTTGTAATAGTGAAAATATATTGCAGCATTAGGAAGGTTGAGAACCACTGATCTAATTGTATGAAAAAACAACACTCAACTGTATGTTGCCTACAAGAGTCCCATTTTAAATATAAAAGTACTAGTATATAAAAAAGACAAGTAAACAAATGGAAAAGGGTATGCCATATTAACACTAATGAAGAGAAAAGTGGCGTCACTATATTACTAGTAAGCAAAGAAGGTTCTAAAAACTATCTTCAGGCTCGGCACCTGTGGCTCAACGGGCTAAGGTGCCAGCCACGTACACCTGAGGCGGCGGGTTTGAATCCAGCCTGGGCCCGCCAAACAACAATGACGGCTGCAACCAAAAAAAAATGGCCAGGCGTTGTGGCGGGCGCCTGTAGTCCCAGCTACTTGGGAGGCGGAGGCAGGAGACTCGCTTGAGCCCAGGAATTGGAGGTTGCTCTGGGCTGTGATGCCATGGCCCTCTATCCAGGGTGACAGCTTGAGGCTCGGTCTAAAAAAAAAAAAAAAAAAAAAAAAAAGAAAATACATCTCCCAAATTTAGCCCAGTTCAAGGTCCGGCTCTTTTAGAGGGCGTGGCTAGGAGGTCATGTTCCAACGCTACCTGTCAAGGGACCAATCACCGCTTAAGAGGGCGGGGATCGCCATCTGTCCCCGCCCCCTCCCTTTGGAAAGTAAATAGATTTAGGCACCATTCAAACGGACCAATGAGTGCACGACGGTCCTGCGGTAACCCCTCATCGATTGGCCGGAGTTTGTCATCCCGCCCTCCTTGTCACGCCCCTTGCCCCACCCCTTTGCACACAAGATGGCGGCGCCCAGCAGAGTAAAGGCCGCGCCAGTGGTTTACCGAGGCTGATTCCATCTCTTACTCCCTCTTTGGGCGCAAAGCGCTGCGAGCGGGAGGACGGGGGCCGGGCGGGGACAGGGGCACCTGCGTAGCTGGACCGCAAGCCCGCGCCCAGCCTGAGCCGCCCCCACCCGGCCCCGGCCCGGCCCGGCCCGATCACATCCCATCCCTTCTGTTTCTGCCTCCTCCCGGACTGACCCGTTGCCTGGCCGTGGTACGCCACACCGGTCTCCAAAGCTGAGGTTCTTCCTCCAACTCGGACTTGCCTTCACTTTAGATATGTTTGGCCTTTTCCCTCCGAAACAGCTCGCATTTAAACCCGGGACTCTTGGACCGACGCCTGACCCCCTTTCCTTCTGCTAAGACTTCACTTCCCTCAGACCTGATCCATTTCTTCCTCAGAGTCTTGGTTTCCCCTGGGTTGGAGACTGCTCTCTTCTCTTCCAAATTGATCTCTGACCTCTCCCCGACAAAATATTGAAAACCTTGTCAACCCCCTCAAACCAAGGAGTCAAGACTTCCTTTTGGACTAATCTCCACACTCCTATCATGGAGGCAGTGTACCTCGTAGTGAATGGGGTAGGCCTGGTCCTGGATGTGCTGACTTTGGTGTTGGACCTCAACTTCCTGCTGGTGTCCTCCCTCTTGGCTTCCGTGGCTTGGCTTTTGGCCTTCATCTACAACCTGCCTCACACGGTACTGACTAGTCTTCTACACTTGGGCCGGGGAGTCCTGCTGTCACTGTTGGCTTTGATGGAAGCCTTGGTACGATTCACTTTTGGGGGTTTTCAGGCCTTGTGTACCCTGCTCTATAGCTGCTGCTCTGGCCTGGAGAGCCTAAAGCTGCTAGGGCACCTGGCCTCTCACGGGGCACTGCGAAGCCGGGAAATACTGCACCGGGGTGTCCTCAATGTGGTTTCCAGTGGCCATGCTTTGCTGCGTCAGGCTTGTGATGTCTGTGCCATTGCCATGAGCCTGGTGGCTTATGTGATCAACAGTCTGGTCAACATCTGCCTTATCGGCATGCAGAACCTCTTCTCCCTGGTGCTGGCCCTATGGGATGCAGTGATGGGGCCTCTGTGGAGGATGACAGATGTGGTAGCTGCCTTCCTAGCCCATATTTCCAGCAGTGCTGTAGCCATGGCTATCCTTCTTTGGACCCCCTGCCAACTAGCACTGGAGCTGCTGGCCTCAGCTGCCCGTCTCCTGGCCAGCTTTGTGCTGGTCAATCTCACTGGCCTGGTCTTGCTAGCTTGTGTGCTGGCAGTGACAGTGATGGTGTTGCACCCGGACTTCACTGTGAGACTGGCCACCCGGGCACTCAGTCATCTTCATGCCCGGCCGTCCTACCATCGTCTCCGAGAGGATATCTTGCGGCTGTCTCACCTAGTACTGAGCTTTGAGGCCTGGCGCCGAGTCTGGAGCCGCAGCCTGCAACTAGCAAGCTGGCCCAACAGGGGAGTGGCACCTGGAGGCCCTCAGGATGACCCTAGGAGGGTGTTCTCAGCCAGGCCTCGGAGACAGGACACTCTTCTTGAAGCAGGGTCCAGATCAGAGGAAGAGGAGCAGGAGAGCAGGACCTTCAGAGCAACACCTGCCAGGGGGCGGGAAAGGCTCAATGAGGAGGACCCTACAGGTGGGCAGGATCCATGGAAGTTGCTGAAGGAGCAAGAAGAGAGGAAGAAGTGTGTCATCTGCCAGGACCAGAGCAAGACGGTGCTGCTGCTGCCCTGTCGGCACCTGTGCCTCTGCCAGGCCTGCACTGAAATCCTGATGCGCCACCCCATCTACCACCGCAATTGTCCACTCTGCCGCCGGGGCATCCTGCAGACCCTCAATGTCTACCTCTGAAGACTCTCTCCCTACCTGCCCACCCTTTCACGCTCCACACAGACACCCATGCTAGGACAGCATTGCCACTTTATCCCTAGGTCCTGGCCTGAATCCCTTCCTACCCCTGGGGCTGTCATGCCAAGCCTCCAAGCCATACATCCAGGACTTTGAGATGGGATACTCGAAGACTGTGATCTAGGTGGGGGCAAGGTAACATAACTTCGCCTTACCCAGTGGGTCCCTTTGATGCTGAGGGTGGTGAGTATGTCACTATGCAAGGGTCCTGAGACTTCACCCTGGGCTGTCCTCCGCCTGCCTAAGGCACATCTAGGTGGCAGCCTTTGGGGCTATCCCTGTTTCTGGGTTTTTTGTTGGGGATTTGTAGGTTCTTCTGCCTTCTCACTTCCTCCCCAATTTCTGCAGCTACAACACATTGGTGTTGTTTGGGTGTTTTGGCAAGTCAAGGGCCTAGGAGTGATTTTGAACCCTGTGCCCTGGTAGGCTTTGGGGGTCTCATTTCTCAGGTGCCCTTAGAGCCACTTCCACCTATTCTTATGACGCTGCCTCTCAACCAGATCCAAAAGCTGGGATCAGGAGTTTACCTCTGTGAGGGTGCAGCTACACCTGGCTTTGGGACCATATGCCCTCCAGCACTCCAGCTCACTGGAAACTTTAGGAGGGATAACCAGACTTCTACTGATTCCCCTTTCACTCCCTACATCACATAGAAAAGTGGCATTCTTCTGTCTCTCCCTAGAATTGGGGTGGGCAGACTGCACATTTCACTAGGGTCCAAACACAGAAGGGGCCGAGGCCCAGGGGCCTGCACTTCTCTAAGGGGTCCATCTGGTCCAGTTTCCAATGAATAAAGTTCTATTGACAGCTCTGACAGTCTCTGTGTGCATCCCTGCAAGGGCGAGCTATTAGTCAAGGTAACTTGATTCTGCATTAGAGTCCTCCATCCTGCTGGAATCAGAGTGTGATCTATGGGGGAACCTGGGCTTAAACTGGGGGATGGAGGAGGAGCTAACATAGGGTGGGAAGACTGTGTCATGGATTAACCCTTTAGTGCCTCTGATTTGTGCACTCCCATGCACATGGCTCTCAAAGTGCATCTTTTCCTCTTTTGCCAGAATTAAGCCTTTGTAAAGAGGAATGTGCTCCTTGAATCAACTTTTCCTTTCCTGCCACTCTTACCAGGAGGGAACTTGGGGTTCCTATTTCCTGGAGTCCCATCTACCTTCTGATCTCTTGAGGAACTGGTACTGGTCTTTGTATCTCTTGGTATAGAGCAGTGGTTCTCCACCTTCCTAATACCGCGGCCCTTTAATACAGTTCCTGTGGGTTGCGACCCACGGGTTGAGAACCACTGGTATAGAGTCTGGCATGGCGATAGTCTGGAGGAGAGCTACAGGGCTTCCTGGTGGAGGGTAGGGAGCTTATGCCTGAGGCTTGTCCCTAGCTCACATTTGGGGCCTAGTCCCCATTGGTTATATCTGTTCTCTTGTGGCCAGTAAGAGAGGAGGGGCACTCTCCCATAATTGTATGTTACATTAGGAGCATAATGCCTGAGATTGCCTTCTGGAGGGAGTGTGGGAAGTGAGTGGGTCATGAAGGAATTCTGAGGAGAGGCCTCCCCCCCCCCAATTTCTCTGGGGTAGAGAGGCTGAGCAGGCTGAGGGATTAGCAAGACAGGGTTTGTTAGTCATTAGATTGAGAGTGGGGCCTGGGCTGGGTTCCAAAGGTTGGGGAAGGGGAGTATTGAAGGGGCTTTGTGGCCAGCCTTCAACATAGTGGTTCAGCCCACCCAGGCTATGTTCAGCACAGTGGGGGAGAGTTCTTCATCTCCACCTCAGAGCTGGGAGTCCTACAGGAGGGCTTGGCACTTTCTCCTCCCTTCCTCCAACCGTGGTGGGGGAGCTGAGCATGGGGAAGCTGTGACTCCTTTTCGTCTGTGTTTATTGTGGGGATAAACATTATATGAGAAGATAAACTTCCTGAGCTGGGAGCGAACGACCCCCTTTTCTTCCTCTCCCATCTGGAATTCCTTTGGCAGAGCTCAATAATCATCCTCCCCCTAAATGAGCTCAAGTTACCAAGGGTACTTGCTGTAGTCTGGAACCGGGACGCCCACTAGTGGTAATCCCAGGAACTACATATCTTTAGACACCCAGGGACACTCCACTCACCTGGCACCAGTGAGAGCGATAGTTTTCCAGTCTTCTGGGGACCAAGTGAGCAGACGGAACCAGCTATGAAGTAAAATCCTGGGCTCTTGTTTGGTGGATCAGAGCAAGGGTATGTGTAGTGAAGGCAGCCCTCACCTTGTTCATTTGGCGTCTTGGAATTAGAAAAAGGTGCCCCTTTCTCTGGATGGCCAGAGCCTGGCACCAGGAAGGCATCGCCCTTAGTCAGACACTCCTGTTCACACCGTACAAACCTAGGTGGCAGCTCTGTGGAGCAGCCTGTCCCTCACTTAGGCCTGCTTCCTGTATTTCCTGCCCTATTTCTCCATCCCACCGAAGAACCCTCCCTTCCTGAGCACACCCCTCCACACCACTAAAGAAAAGCTGAAGCCAGGAGGAGGGTTTGTAGATTTATTGAATGATCTCTGAGAAAAGGGCCGGCCCCAGGAGTAAGAGGGGTGTGGGAGGACCCAGAGAGGCAGAGGACCAGGAAGAGAGCACCCCACTGTGGAATCCTGGGCCAGAGCGACCGGAGAACTCACACTTGCCAGCACCGCACATTCCTTGGTCTCGGGCAGAGATCCAGCCACTGCCCTGCGCTGTGAGAACTGATCTCAGACAGCCTCTGTCCCCATTCCTTGCTAGCTGCCGGACTGAGAGGCGCCTATCCAACCCCCCTCGTTATTCACAATATTCCAGGGGAGCCAGCCCCCCTAGGTGTTGTGGCTGTCAGTATCACACCCTTCCTTAGGAGTGAGAGGGGTGAGCTAACTTTCCAGTAGGCACTAAGCGAAGACCGGGGAGCTGTGCCAGTCAGAGTAGACCAGGAATCCAGAGAAGGTGCTGTCTGTCTTGATGCTGGCATAGATGCCCATGTAATCTCCCACGCCCACCTGCACCCACACCTGGTCCTCGGGCTCCAGCCTCACCATGGCGCCCCCAGAGAGTGAGGCTGGCTTGGGCCACCCCCCAAAAAACTGAAAGAAAGAGGCGACGGATACGCCATTCTTGACCAGATCGAACTGCAGGCTGGCTCGGTAGACTGTGGCGTGTACTGCGAAATAGTAGACCCCCGGCACCTGGCAGGTGAACTTGCCAGTGGCAGCGTCGTAATGTCCCTGCTCATTTACCAGCACGCGGTCGAAGGGTAGGGGCGCGTCGGACAGCGGAGGCACCCGGCTCTCGGAGCGCTTGGCGCTGAAGGCGGAGCGAGGAGGTACCGAGCATTCCCCGGCAGGCCCGATCGCCCCCGCGGGTCCTGCCTCTCCTCGAGGCCCGGGCTCCCCGCGAGGCCCCGGTAGTCCTGCGTAGATAAGGGAAGCGTTAGGGTGAGTGCAGCGGTCAGGTCAACCCACAGCAGGGTGCCCGAAGGCGACTCTAAGGACACCCCCTGCCCACCTCATCCTTGCTAAACTTCGGCCAGTGGCTCCCTGCGCACCAGTTTTTCCCCACCCCTTCCTGCAGCGTTCACGGCAGATCGGAGGGGCAGGCCAAAGAGGGTCCCAGTTCTGGCTCCCAGCGGCGGTGTCAGCCCCTCCCCCCCAGGGAGCCGGAATGGGCGGAGGGAGCAGCGCCCCCTCGCGGGAGCCGCGAGCCCCGCTGGGCGGGAGAGCACCAGAGAACCGCAGCCGCGGCGGTCCTGGCTCCGACATCCCCACGGACAGCAGCGAAGGTGCCTTCTTACCCGGCCTCCCGCCCTCGCCTTTCTCGCCAGGAGCCCCGGGTGCGCCGTCGCGGCCGTCACGGCCATCGCGGCCCGGCAGGCCCTGGCTGCCATGGTGGCCCGGCGTTCCTGGAAGGCCAGGTTGCCCCGGGCACAGGCTGGGGATCTTGTTGTCGTCCAGCGGGGGAGAGCCGGCCGCCAGGCCCAGGAACAGTAGGGCGAGGAGCGGCCTCATGGCGCTGACACCCGGAGCCCGAACGCTGGGGTCCTCTCGTAGTCTGTGGGCTATGCAGGACTGGAGTCGGGACCCAGAATTCTGGGACCTGCCTCGCTCACCACCCCACTGCCACTCCTCTGAGGCTGAGCGGCCGCAGGGGGGTGAAGAAGGAGGTGCCCCCAAATCCAAGCGCCCGAGAGCACAGGGGAGCGGAGGAGGCCGGCCCGCGCCCAGGCTTGCCCACAGTCTCCACCCCAGGTCGCTTCCCCTCCCCCGCCAGACTCACCCGCTCCCGGCTCCCCGATGTCCTCCGTCTGGGCGCCCACTCCCTGGGACCCTCCAGTCGGCTGCACCCCTGCCCCTGCGTTTCTCCCCAGCTAGGCGTCCCCTGCCCCCGCCGTCTCCCGTCCGGGTTCGCTCCCTGCCGGCTCCGCTCTGCTCCTCCCAGACTCCAAGAGGAAATCAGTCGTTCAGGGGCCAAGAGCTCCGGACGGGGAAATAGCTGGGAAAGAACTCGTGGTGTCGCCCGGCGGACGGCCAAAGTTTGGGGAGAGAAAGGAGGGGGAGAGAGACTTGAGCCGGGCACGAGAGGCTGACACTCGGGGCACCTCCTGCTCCCAGGAGCTGGAGAAGCGGTGCAGCAGCAGAGACCAAGACCAGACCCTCTTCCACGAAGAAATGCAAGCAGAGAATTGGGGTGGAGAGTTCTAGAAGCAGATAGCCAACTGCAGCGGGACCTGTGGGAGCGACCGGGCCTGCCGGGGACTGCCCGGTGCCCCCAAGCTCCACCTAGAACAGGGCTGGCCGCATTAGTAGGTACTAACTACATTTTTGTTGCCTAAATGAAAAAGTCAGAAGGCAGGTGATAGAGAATCTGAAACAGCAGTTGGAAAGGGGGAAGGGAGAAGATGGGAAATCTGGTGAGAGACCTGGATGGGAAGCAGTCTAGATTGTTCAGTAGCACAGTGTTGGGGCGGTAGGGATCAAGGAAGGAGCAGGGAGGGGCAGGGGGAGTCTCATTAGCCCCTGTGGACGACTCTTCCTCTCCCTGGGAGGCCTCAGAGAGGGTGGGCAGAGCGTCTGCAGGTCCCCCTTGCTCCCCTGCCTGCCCTCTCTCATTTGTAAAGGAGGGTGGGCAGGCAGAGGGACAGAGGGCAGGGGCCAGCTCCAGGGTCAGGGCTGGGCACAAGCCTCCAGGCCAGCTGCCTCAGGAAGCCTGTTGCAGTTGAAGGGCCAGGGGGTGCCCAGTAGTGCCAGGCCAGACTGGCACTGGTGCTCTGCCTCCTGGCAGACAGAGCGGCAAGGGGGAAGGACACTGCCTAGTGGGGTGCAGCGGGGCACAAGCAGCCCACAAAGGAGCCTCCGGAAATTCTGGTAGCAGGGCAGACTTGTCAGGCTCTGCAAAAGGAGGAGACCAGCCCTTAGGTACCCTGCTCCCCAGGCCCTCTCCCAGTCCTGGAGCCCCTGTCCTTATCTCTGCCCAGAGTACCTTGTAACCGCTGAGGATCTCTACCACCTCCTCCTGGGTGGCCATGCCCACCCAGATGTTAGGGAAGGCCGTGGTGTTGTAGCTCAAACCGATGCACATCTCTACTTGGACAGGCTCACAGGCCAGTTCTGGAGGGTGGGAGGGGAGGGTCACTGTGAGGACACTTGCTGTGAGGCTTGAGGTGAGTCACCTAATCACTCTGGGCCCTTGTTTCTACATGAGTTAGCTCAGCATTGTTGTGAGAATCCAAGGAGATACCAAGGAGCAATGTCTCACATGGAGGAGCCCTGCTATCCCGAGAGCCTGCTGTTCCAAGCAATATTCACCAGCCCTGGGCATTGTGTAGGCAGCTGTGATCACAGGGAACATGGGGTACCCACATTTGCAAGGACCACTTTGGCCTCTGGCAGAAACTCTCTGGCTCTGGGTAAGTTTTTTTTTTTTCTGAGACAGAGCCTCAAGCTGTCACCCTGGATAGAGTGCCATGGCATTGCAGCCCACAGCAACCTCCAATTCCTGGGCTCAAGCGAGTCTCCTGCCTCCGCCTCCCAAGTAGCTGGGACTACAGGCGCCCGCCACAACACCCAGCCATTTTTTGGTTGCAGCCGTCATTATTGTTTGGCGGGCCCGGGGGCTGGATTCGAACCCGCCAGCTCAGATGTACGTGGCTGGCACCTTAGCCCGTTGAGCCACAGGTGCCGAGCCAGTTTTTTTTTTTTTTTGAGACGGAGTCTCACTCTATCACCCTGGGTAGACTGCTGAGGAATCATAGCTCATGACAACCTCAAACTCTTGGGCTCAAGCCATCCTCCTGCCCCCGCCTCCTGAGTAGCTGGGATTACAGGTGTCTCGCACGATGCCCAGCTATTTTTTAGAAACAGGGTCTCTGGTCTCGAACTCTTGAGCTCAAGTGATCCACCTACCTCGGCCCTCAGAGTGCTAGGATTACGGGCCTGAGCCACCATGCTTGGCCTCTGTGTAAGATTTGATCTTCACTTTGGGGGAAGCTGTGGAGGAGCACTCTCTGTGCAAAAGGGGACTGGTTCCTGAAGCCCCTTTGATACCCATATTCCCATTTCCCTTTGGGTGACACTAAGTAACTCTGCCACCACCAGCCAAGAGTCACTCCAGGCCTCTGTGAAGAGGCCTCAAAGTCAGGAGAGTGAGGCCCTGCCGCCCTCGCCCCGTCAGGGAGGAGAGGATGGAAGGCTAGGAAGTCTGTGAGGGTGCCAGGGCAGGGTCCTCACCTGGGGCTGGGAACAAGGGGCTGCTGCAGTTGTTATTGCTGCTGTCTGGGCAGTCTCTCCACAAGTCACACATCCACCGCAGAGCCTTACACCCTCCATCCTGGCAGGAGAACTCTCTGGGCCCACAGGGGTCTGTAGATACAGGGCCATGGCAGTACCCAAGGTCATGCCTATAGCCCCAGTGCCCTCACAGTGCCTGGCCAGGGTTCAGAGCTCTCCTCTGACACCCAGAGGCACCTCAGCTGCCAACACCCCCTTGCCCAGGGGCACCTACTCTCTGTGGCATTGAAGGCCCAGTAGGTGGCTGAGAAGCCCCCGCTGCCGATGCCATGATCTGTCCTGAAGAGCACGGCCAGTTCGTGGTGTGAGGAGATGAGGGCCGGGGGTGGCTCTGCTCCACAGAACCTGCCCAAAGCAGAGAGCAGTCCTGGGTACAGGCACCGGCTCACCGTGGCTGCACCGAAGCCTCCCACAGGCCTGGCTCTGAGCCAGGAGCTCCGGGTGATGCCAGAGGTGATAGAGACAGTCGCTGACGCAGGGAGGTTAGGGTCTGATGAGGAAGACGTGCATATTCAGTAGACAGAGTATCCAAAAAACTGCTCAAACTCTAGCCACTTTGAGATGGGAAAACACAGTTGAGGGTTTGTGGGAGAGGCAGAAATGCCCTTGCAGGGTAGGAAGAACGGGGATCTGGAGAGGGTTCAGAAAGGACCTCCTAGGGACAGGGTGATTGTGGAGTGAAGGCTTGGTGGGGACGAGCACAGCCTGTTTTAGGTGGGACAGTGGAAAGACCTCCGCCTTGGTGAAGCAGGAAAAAATGAAGCAGAGGAGTGGAGCAGGGTGAGGGGAGTGCCAGACCGGAGGAGGGCGCTATCCATATCTCCTCCCCTGACTCCTGTACCTACCTGCCCAGGAGGCTGAAGGCCCCGGAGCCACTTATCTCATACACCTCCACGTAGTCCAACTTGCACTCGTCCTGAGCTTCCAGGCTGAAGTTGTGGAACTGTAGTTCTATGCCGTATCCAGCAGGCACTGAGATGTGCCAGGTGCAAAGCTGGGGGGGAGCATAGACAGAGTTGCTCACGGTACCGCCTCCTGTCTCAGTGTGGGCATGCAGGCTGAGCTCCAGAAGGGGCTTCCACTGCAGGCTAGGCACTATGGGGCCACTGCCTCCCCAGCTCTCATCACTGGGAGCTCGTAAGGTAGGAAGAGCCTTTTATCTGGTCTCAGAGATGAGTTTATCCAGCGTGGTAACATCTAGCTACACAGTAGGCACTTAATAATAACCCCTTCCTGCGGCTTGATCTCTCGCCTTCCTGAGTACAAGGCAGCGTCTACCAAGCTGTCCTCATCACACTGACCTGGGTGCTATTCCCATGTGTGCCTCTCCCCTGCCCACGAAGCCCTGCACTTACCTGTTGGTGAGGGTATTGCTGCAGGTAGTTGGGAGTAGAGAAAGTGCCCTGAACCCCAGTCAGGTTTCCCCCACACCCTGTGGAGAGGCAGAAGGGCTCATAAGTTTGCCAGGATCTGTGCCTCCATCCAACAAGGCGAGCAGTGATTGGAGAGCAATGGCTTTGGCCATGCCTCTGGGGAAACAAGTTCTGGGCCAAAAGAATGACCAGGCAGAGGATGTGAGTGGAGGCCCCAGTTTAAAGCTGGGCAGATCTGGCGAGCCTGGCCTGAACCTGGGTCAGATGAGTGTGCCTGGTGGGGCCTGTACCTGAGGACTTGGCACTGCAATTGTTCTCGTCGCTCCCATCAGCGCAGTTGGCAAAACCATCACACACCGAGTCAGGTAGCAGGCAGACAAGCTGGTCGCAAGGGAACTCATCATGGGCACAGCTACCTGGGGTGGGCATCTGGAGTCAGAACCCCCAGAGTCCCCATCCCTTTGCCAGTGCTGAGAGTGGCTGGAGGGGAAGGAAAGGGATGCTCAACAGGCTTCTGGGGACATGGTGGGAAGACACTCACCATGCCCAGGGGCCACTGCCTGGTACCAGGCATGGAAACCAAATCCTTCCACGCTGCTGTCGGAGACGAAGGCTACCCGCAGGCGGCTGGCATTGGTGTTGAGCGTTGGGGGAGGTACCCTCCCACATACCCTGCAAGAAGCCAGGTTAGGGGTAATGGAGGCGCCAAGCTCAGGCCGGGCCAGAGTGGAGCTTGCCTGGGGCCTGCAGTCTTGTTTCTTAAACACCTGAACTGGATGATGTTGAAAAGTGTCCTTGGGGCAGTACCCATGGCTCAAAGGAGTAGGGAACCTGCCCTATATACCAGAGGGGGCAGGTTCAAACCTAGCCCTGGCCAAAAACTCAAGAAAAAAAAAAAAAAGAAAAAAAACAGAAAAAGTGTCCTTGAATCTCCCAGGGAGTTCTGACCTTTCTAATACCAGCATATTCATTTTTGTAGCAGAGCATTTACTCCTGGGAAAGATAGAAGCTCCATTTTACAGGTTAGGAAACTGAGATCAGAGCCGGGAAGTGATCTTCCTCAGGTCACACAGAAAGCTGGGGCCAGAGCTGGGCCCAGAAGTCAAGTCTCTTAGTTTCCTCCCAGTTCAGCCTTTCCTGCTGCAGCTGCCTGGTTCTACCCTCCAGATAGTGGTTTAGGATAGAGGTGGCATCTTCTGGGAACAGAGGGACCCACCTGAGAAGGGGGCCTTCAGGCTCAGGGGAGATTTCCAAGCGATCAAAAAGACAAGAGGCCACACTCTCCATGCTGAGGGCCTCGATCTTGAGCTGGATTGCATGGTCAGTGGCCACCTGGATATGCCACACGCAGTGGGCGTTGGTGGGGTAAGGGTCTGGGTAGTTGGGGCTGCTGAAGAAGCCCCTTGGGCCAAAGAGGAGGCCCCCACAGGCTGCAGAGATGGAGGTTAGAGTTCAGAGGTCAGAATGAGAGTGGCCTTTTTTTCCCCTCCAAGGTGCCTCTTCTGGCTTCCCCTCCCCCTGCCATCTTGGGTTTTCTAGGCATAGCTACCCTGAGTACTCACTGGACTGGACTGTGGGACTCATGCCTGCCTCCTGCTGCCTTTTAGGAGTCCCTGTTGCCCGGGAGGTGGTGGTGCTGGTGGTGGTGCCCTGGGCAGGCAATGGGCTATAGGAAGCCCTGGGTTGGGGTGCAGCCTGCAACTCTGGAGGCAGGAAGATGCAGAAGTAGTGTTCAGAGGAGCTGGGTCCCGGGCAGGGAGAGGCAGAATGGCTTTCCCAGCAGGCCCCAGGTACTCACGGGCCAGGATGACAGCCACTAGCAGCCCAAGCAGCAGGAGCAGCAGGCTGGTGAGCAGGAGGACGCAGAGCCAGGAGAAGCGGCAGTCTGGCTGCAGCCCTCGGGGACGCCGACCTGGGGGCCACACGGGTTGGGTTTTTTTTTTTTTGAGACAGAGCCTCAAGCTGTCGCTCTGGGTAGAGTACCGTGGCATCACAGCTCACAGCAACCTCCAATTCCTGGGCTCAAGTGATTCTCTTGCCTCTGCCTCCCAAGTAGCTGAGACTACAGGCGCCTGCCACAGCACCCGGCCATTTTTTTTTTTGGTTGCAGCCGTCATTGTTGTTTGGCGGGCCCGGGGGCTGGATTCGAACCCGCCAGCTCAGATGTACGTGGCTGGCGCCTTAGCCCGTTGAGCCACAGGCGCCGAGCCCACGGGTTGGGTTTTGAGAACCCCATCTCTTGGACCTCCCTCATGCTGTCCTTGACTCCTGGGCCTCTCTGTTCTCCCCCCAGGTCACCCCATGGGACAGTTACCATGCCAGGGAGCTCGGATGCTGCAGCTGGTATCTTCCTGGAAGGCCAGTGGAGGGCAAGGTGGCCCCGATTCAGGTTCAAAAGCAGGATTGCAGAACTCAGTCTGGAAGGGTGAGACTTGAGGGCTGAGCTGTGTCCACTGGGGCTGCTGGGTCTTGGGACAGTGATTCCTTGTGGCCCTTACCTTGCTCAGTTCTGTTGCCTCCACGCAGAGGATGACATCGGAGTAGTCCTTCATGGCCCAAAGCTCTGCATGGCTTTCTGCATTCCCTGTGACAGCCCAAGACCCCAAAGGCCCACTCCCTGACCACAAACCCCCTGTCAAAGAGGCAGCCTCTACTCCCTGAGGGAACAGACTGCCAGGCTAGAACAGCTCTCAGGCTCTCTTGGCAGACTGGTTTGAGCTACGGGCTACTGGGTTGCTCTGCTGCTGTGTGGGGGAAGGGGTGGCAGCCAGGAGGAATTTGCAAAGGCACGAAATGGTCCCTTAATCCAACTCAGCTGAGGATGCTAAGGTCAAGACCCTGGCACAGGGTGGCAGTTCTTAAAGGCACAGGCAGTGGCTGAGAACACCCATCAGAGGAAACGAGGTGTTTCCCAGGTCTCGCCACCCCTTTCTCCACCTCACTTGGGATACTGAGTGAGCATTTAGGCATGCTAGGAGGGAGGGAGAACTTGCAGGCATAAGGAAGCCTCGGGTCATCTGAGGAAGAAAGAGAAAGTGGGTGTAGGGGGTGACAGCTGCAAGACCTATGAGTTGCACGGACAAAGCCAGCTGCTGCCCACCATTCCTCCCCATCAGGGTGATGGGGGCTTCAGCCATGCCTGGGTCTTTGTTAAATTGCCGTTATGACCAAGACAAGGAGAGAAGGCAGAGCATGCTATAAGCTGGAGGGATGACCGCTTGTCTGCAAGAACTCTATGTCCATAGGGAGAAAGGATGGGAGGAGGAGGAGGTGGACAGGGTCAAGGTCAGGGTCAGGTGTGGAGTCTAGCTGTTGGTGCTGTCCACTAGTGCAGGGTAGGAAACCTACACTCTGACAACAAGGTTACTTCATGTCTTTTTCTCCACCAGTGATGTTTTCTGGGACAATCCCAGCCTGGCCTACCTGTCCTCAGGGGGAAAGGGCCTGGTTGTCTATTCTGTGTTAACCATGCTCAGGCCAAGTGTTGGGCAAGGCAGGAGATGGGGTGGCAGCCTGATATTTTTGGATGCCTGTTATGAGTCTAGGTAAGAGTTCTTGCAGGCAGTTTCTTTCCTTTAATACCTGCGGGGTAGCATAACCATTTCATAAATGGTGGTGCTAAGGCTCCAAGACGTTAAGTCACTTCCTCAAGTCATGCAGCCGGTAAGATACAGTGATGAGAGTTGAACATAGGACCTGATAAATCCTAAACTGGCATTTTCTATGACTTGCCTCTTCCACCCTACACTGGGGCATGTTGGGAGGGCAGAGAGATCAGAGTGACAGAGGGGAGCAAAGCAAGGAAGCCAATGGGAACAGAAAACGTAAAGGGGACAGATTCTGTGATCCCAAGGTAGGTATCCTTGCACTCAGGAGAGGAGATTCACCTGCTTGCAAGATCTTCTCTGGGGATTTGGGTAGCTTTTGTGATGTCAAGCCCTGTCCTGGACTCTTGGATGTCTAACTGCGTTTGGTCTGTAGGGAAGGGACTGTTTGGTAGCTGTAGGGACTAGTGTTTCCGAAACAGGATCAGACCACCCCCACCACAAGGTGCTTCTCATTCTGTCTGGTGGGACCAAGACTGACCAGGATTCCCTGCCACCCTGTGGGCCAGGGGGCACAGCTCCATGGAGAGAGTGATCTTGTGCTGAGCTTTGAGGGTGGCGAGTTGGGAAAGAAATGGCCGTTGGCTCTGCTGTACCCTGGAGCAGCTGGGTGGCTGTGGTCACTGACACGCGCTGTTCAGGTCTGGCTACCCCGACTGAGACAAGGTGCCCTCCACTGAAGTATTCCCTGGTTTTGTGTGGCAGTTCTTGAAGTGGGGCCTGGGGCCTCCTTTCAGAGAGCTTGAGAGGGAGGAACTATTTTCTTAATAACACCAAGACATTATGTGCCTTTTTCATGCTCATTCATATTTTCCAGACGCCCCATGACGTATGAGACGGTGCTGGGTTGAACGCTGAAGGCGATCTGAGTCCAGCTGTCTTCCATTAAGCCAGACATTGAAGAGATTTGCAAAAATGTAAAACAAACACGGCCCTTCTTACTAAATTTCTTTGAAAAATATAGCTTTTTAGACATAAAAACATTTATGCTAGCATGAAAAGTATTTATTTTAAAATTTATTGTTTACACTTAAGAAAATGTTTCACTTTTTCTCAGTTTTAATTTTAATTTGGTAAATATTGCTAGATGTCACCCACGGAAACAAAAGTTCTTTGGGGTTCTCCTTCTTTTTTAAGAATGTAAAAGGATCCTTTGAGAACTCTGGTTTAGTAGACAGACCTGAAGACAGTTTACTGGGTTATAAGGCCACAGATCAAATGCTGTATAAAGTGGAAAAGCAATGACTTCTTTTTTTTTTTTTTTTTTTTTGAGACAGAATCTTACCATGTCACCCTTGGCAGAGTACACTGGCGTCACAGCTCACAGCAACCTCAAACTCCTGGACTCCAGTGATTCTCTTGCCTCAGCCTCCCAAGTAGCTGGGACCACAGATGCCTGCCACAATGCCTGGCCATTTTTTTGTTGCAGTTATTATTGCTGTTCAGCTGGCCCAGGCCAGGTTCAAACCTGCCACCCTCGGTGCATGTGGCCGGCTCTGCAACCACTGTGCTATGGGCGCCGAGCCAAGCAATGCCTTCTGATAGAGGCATGCAGGGGGACTTCCTGGAAATGGTGGGCCTTTAGTCTATGAAGGTTGAAAAGAATTTTAATAGGCAGAACTTAGGAGTTGGGTAGGGCATTGTGACGGGTGCCTGTGGTCTTAGCTACTTGGAAGGCTGAGGCCAGGAGTTTGAGTAGGCTTAGCTCTACTTTCTATGAAGTAGCTAGTGGCTTGTTGGGGAACTGGGTCTTAGAACTGTCCCTGTGTGTTGGGAGACAGTGGAAGGGAGGCCAAGGGTAGAAACCAAGAATTGTCTATCTGCTTTGCTATTGCCCCTGGCCATCCTTGAGTGCACCCTGGCTCCATGGCACAAGGCTCTCCTGCAACTGGCTGTTTTATGAAAGGGTTTCAGGGGAAAGGGCAGGGTGGAAGGATGTGACATAAATAAAACTCAGTAAGGGTGAAATTGAGCAGAAGACCTCTCAACTCATCTCATTTGAATCTTCATCCCAGCCCTGGGAGGCAAGGTCAGTGAGGTTTTGTTCCCATTTCCTGATGTCACTGAGGCTCCTGGAAGTTCAGTGCCTTTGCCCAAAGTTGTATAGCTGGCAAAAAAATAGGCTGGATTTCCGAGCTGGGTCTGGTGGCGTCTTGGTTTTCACTCTTTTGTTCTTTTCCCCCTTCCTTTTTCTCTTCTTCCATTTCGGGTACATTTTCTATGCTCTTTCTATAAACTTACAGAATGGGTTAGGGGCAGGAGGGTCTGTGGGCAAGGGTACCAGTTAGAAGTGGAGCCCATTGTGAGAGGCCGGAGGCCAAGGCCTGCCGTTGCTGAGCCCTGGGTCTCTTGCTTCTGTCTCATCCAGCTCTTGGGCTTCCTTTCCTTCCTTCCCCAGGACCTAGGGCCTTGGCCTCCTTGATTCTTCCTTCCCATGGGGGTCCCCCAACCCCTGCTTGGCTCTGCAGTGGACCTGATCTCTCCTTTCTCTGTTGCTGCAGATGTGTTTCCATGGGGTTCCATGTGTTTCTATTGATCACCACGGATAAAATGAGCTAGCAAAGGAAAGTTTTGTGCTAACTGGATTCCTGCTCAAGCAACCCCTGACTCCCTAGATGTTCTGGTGGGTTTTGCTTTGCTTCCTGAAAGTATGGAGCCCTGTGGAGTATGGAGTGCACCACAGTTTGCTCTTCTGCCAGCAGGTAGGGCAAGGCCAGCTTGAGGTTAATGACGACATTCCAGGACTCCAGCTCTATGGCTTATAGAGAGTTCTCCAGGTCAAATCTCCCACTTCAGTCAGATTGGCCTCTTCATTGGCTCCTTCTTCGTTCCTGGAACAAGCTGTGCTCATCCTGTCTCTCCATTTTCCTGAATGCCCTCCTTCTCCTGACTCCCAGGGGCAGGCTTATAGGTGTGCATTAGGCCTCTTTCTTTTTTTCTCTTTTTTTTTTTTTTTTTGAGACAGAGCCTCAAGCTGTCACCCTGGATAGAGTGCTGTGGCATCACAGCTCACAACAACCTCCAATTCCTAGGCTTGAGCGAGTCTCTTGCCTCTGCCTCCCAAGTAGCTGGGACAACAGGTGCCTGCCACAACGCCTGGCCAATTTTTGGTTGCAGCCATCATTGTTGTTTGGTGGGCCCGGGCTGGATTTGAACCCGCCAGCTTATGCGGCTGGCTCCTTAGCCCTTTGAACCACAGGCGCGGAGCCCATTAGGCCTCTTTCTTACCAAATCTTGTTTATTTTAAAAACTGTTGCCCAGGATGGAGTGCAGTGGTGTGACCATAGTGCATTGTAGCCTTGAATTCCTTGGTTTCAAGGGATCTTTCCACCTCAGCCTCCTGAGTAGCTGGCACTACAGGTGCTCACCACCACATCTGGCTAATTTTTCATAGAGATAGGGTCCTGCATTGTTGCCCAGGCTGGCCTTGAACTCATGGCATCAAGCAAGTCTGCCATGTGGACCTTCCAAAGTTAAGTGCTGGGATTATAGGTGTGAGCTGCTGGGCCCAGCCACCAAATTTTTCAAATGTGCTACTTATTTACCTTGCTCACTGCCATCCCCTGGCCTTGACCCTCATCCCCTCTCCCCATTCCTGGGTCTTCCCTTGCTTCTAGGAGCTTGGAAGCCAGCAGTTCAATTCCATCACTAAGAGGCAGGTCACCCTAAATACAAGGAAATCATTTCTTGGCTTTTGAACACCTTACTGATTATGTGGATCTACCTTACTAATTCTTTTTGGGCAATGCTATCCTTACTTTGCATTCCTTTTTTTTTTTTGAGACAGAGCCTCAAGCTGTCACCTTGGGTAGAGTGCCGTGGCATCACAGCTCACAGCAACCTTCAATTCCTGGGCTCAAGTGACTCTCCTGCCTCTGCCTCCCAAGTAGCTGGGACTACAGGCGCCCACCACAAAACCTGGCCATTTTTTGATTGCAGCCGTCATTGTTGTTTGGCGGGCCCAGGCTGGATACAAACCCGCCAGTTCAGGTGTACATGACTGGCGCCTTAGCCTGTTGAGCCACAGGTGCCGAGCCCTTACTTTGTATTCCTAACCTTGACAGTTGCATACCAGTGTGTGTGTGGGGTTAGGGACTGATCCCACCGAAGGGTTTTTTTTTTTTTTTTTTTTTTTTTTTTGGCATGTCTGTTTGTTTATTTATTTGAGACAGAGTCTATGTTGCCCCAGTAGAGTACCATGGCATGACAGCTCACAACAACCTGAAACTCATGGGCTTAAGGGATTCTCTTGCCTCAGCCTCCCAAGTAGCTGGGACTACAGGCGCCCACCACAACACCCGGGTACTTTTTTGAAGCAGTTGTCATTGTTGTTTAGCAGGCCCAGGCTGGGTTTGAACCGGCCAGTCCTGTGTAAGTGCCCTAACCACTGAGCTATGGGTACTGAGCCTGAATATCTGTTTAAATGGGACAACAGAACATGAGAAAACAGACAGACCCCGAACCTCTCCCATTGGTCTGTGGCTGTTCAGTGTATTGTTCAGGAAAAAGTCAGAAACATCCAGAGAGGCTGGCAGCATGAAACATTCGCTGAGGATCACCCACCATGAGAATCTCAATGGAGCTTGGATGGTGTAGTCCTGGACTGAGGGTGGGCTGGGGAAAACGCACATTTGTTGAGCACCTACCATGTGCCAGGCACTATTTTTCTCAACTGGCATGCACAACTCTGGATAGATACTGTTTTGCTTAAATTATAGATGATGATACTGAGGTTCAGGGCCATAAAGCAATTTTGGGGGCTATAAATGCTGGTCTGTTTCTGCTGCATCCTGCTCATTTCTGCCCATAGAGCAATGAAGGTTGGGGACCCCAGTGCTGCTTAGCTCAGAGAGACCTATTAGAGACCTACCAGGTAGAAGGTAGGGCCTGCTGGTTTTGCTGTTGGATGTGTGTGAATGTTACATTGCTATTTAGCTCAGGTCCTAATAGATGGAGTGTTGGAAAATTTGCTGCAGAAAGTCCTCCAAAATGCTGATCATGCAACCAAAATGCAGGTGGAAAGAGAACTAGGTGGGCAGTCAAAATACTTGGGTTTCATCCTGTCTATTCCACTGAAAGGCTATGAGGCCTTGACCAGGCCTTCTCCAAGGCTCAGAATCCTCACTGCCAAAATGAGAGTTTGGAAAGGGAACCTCTATGACCCGAACTCTATCGCTTTACAGAAAGAAATAAGCATTTTCTGGGCACTGGTCTCTTAAAAAAAATTAACTCCCTAAACTGGAACCAGAGGAACCAGAGGTATGTAAATCCCCTAGTCTGGCCCTTGAGCACGTATTTAGAGGAAAAGTGATTCCGAATGATTTGCTAACACTTGATAGGAGCCCGTCAAGAGTCACTAGTCCAATCTCCTTAATTCACAGATGAGGCACTGTGGCCCAGGAGGGAGGTTCTTGTTCAAGGTCACACAAGAGCAGTTGTAGGGGAGCACCTCCCCTAGAGAGACGCCTGCTGGGGCGAGGGTGAAAAATGGGGAAAGAAAGCCAAGTTGCTAGGAGGCAAAGCTGAGGGGCAAACAAACCTGGGGATAGACCTGTGTTTGTGGTCTGTGGCACTGGGGTTGGTTGCCATGGGGCGGAGAAAGCCTCATGGGGTAAGCTGGAAAGAGCTGGGAGCAAGGGTGGAGGGCCTGAACAGAGTCCTTGCTTCAGTCCACCTGTTCTCTGGTGGGAGAGAACAGAGGTATGCAGGGTAGCTTCTACCTCCACAGGAAAACTACTTAAAGGAGAGGTGTAAGCGCTTACATTGACCTGGGGCTCACCCATTCACTTTGAGCCTCTTGTTTCCATTTTGAAGAGGATCCTGCTCACTTGTGGTTTGAGGGCCATCATTAACATTTAAAATCTTCCCTTAGGTCAGAACACTCTCAAGGCAGGCCAGGAAAATTTGAGTCCCTCAGGGAGAAATTCCAGTTATTGTTGCTTATGATCCCTCTTCTTGGCATTTTCTGGGGGAATGCCCAGAAAAATGTCCCCACTACTGACCACCTCCACGAGGTGGTTTGACTTCAGCACACAGGCCTCAACTGACAGCAGGTGGTCTCAGAAAGGATGGATAGTTAGGCCTTGACTTTCCAAGTGTTTGGAGCAGTGAAGGCAGTGAGGAAGAATCCTGATGGGATATTCTAGACCAGTGGTTCTCAACCTGTGGGTTGGGACCACTTTTAACTGTATTTATTTATTTTTTTTTAGAGACAGAGTCTCATTTTATCACCCTTGGTAGAGTGCCATGGCGTCACAGCTCACAGCAACCTTCAACTCCTGGGCTTAGGTGACTCTCTTGCCTCAACCTCCCAAGTAGCTGGAACTATAGGCGCCTGCCACAATGCCCAGCTATTTTTTGTTGTTGTTGTTGTTGTTGTTGCAGTTTGGCTGGGGCTGGGTTCAAACCCACCAGCCTCGGTATATGGGGCCAGCGCCCTACCCACTGAGCAACAGGCACCACCCCCTTTTAACTATCTTAAAGGTTCACGGCATTAGGAAGGTTGAGAACTGCTACTCTAGGCCAACTGGTGGAGCCATCAGCCTCCCTAGTTCTAAGATCAGCATCAGAAATGGAAAACTAAACAGTACCAAAGATGAGAAAACCAAAGGAGAACCAGAGGAGATAATGTCTCTGAGTGCACCAAAAAGGTAATCTTTTTAAGGGGTTAAATCTAGAAAGAAAGCACTTTAGGCAACAAAATCTTTAACACAAAGGGAGTTGTTTCAAATTATTAGAGGCAAGAGGTTGAGATCTTTCATTTATCAAAGATTAAGACTTGATCCCTTTACCACCAGGTAAAGCCCCCCTGCTCCAAGAGCAAGGTTTGTGGCATTCAACGTTTGCTGAAGGGCTTGTTTTAGCTCATGGTCAGTCTGTACAGGCACCCAACTGTTTCAACAATGAACCAAGTGGGTAACCCATGCCAGCAGTTAACAAGTAGATAGTTCATTTAAAGAAATGTGTATTATTAATACACATAATATTTTTTATACCTAGGAAAATGATACACTAATTTTCCTAGGTGTAAGAAGTGTTATTTATGTAGGCTGGTGCCTATGGCTCAGCGAGTAGGAAGGCCCCATATACTGAGTGTGGTGGGTTCAAACCCAGCCCCTGCTGAACTGCAAAAAACAAACAAAAAAACCCCACAAAAATAGGTTCGAATCCAGCCCGGGCCCGCCAAACAACAATGACGGCTGCAACCAAAAGATGGCCGGGCATTGTGGTGGGCACCTGTAGTCCCACCTACTTGGGAGGCGGAGGCAAGAGACTCGCTTGAGCCCAGTCATTGGAGGTTGCTGTGAGCTGTGATGCCACAGCACTCTATCC
>CAUYON010013257.1:0-38752 GCA_963573935.1 Arctocebus calabarensis
TTGGTGGGGCCATGCCTATGGTGCATCTTAGAGGGGTACAGGCAGAACTTACCAAATGCAGAATACAAATGTCTTCATACAATAACTAAGAAAATGCCATGAGGGCTATGTTGAGCAGTTTGATAAAAACATTTCAGATTGTATATGAAACCGGCACATTGTGCCCCTTGATTGCGCTAGTGTATCCAGCTATGATTTAATTAAAAAAAAAAAAAGAAGCTTATATATATGTGGAGATATATACACATATACGTATATAGTGGCGATATATATATATGCAATCTCTTTCATATTTATTATTTTCTTACTCTTACAATACTTTTTTATTTCTTAATATGTATTCAAGTCAATATCTATTGTTATTTCATCCTAGCCTGTAAACTCTCTTTAGTTTTACAGTATTAGTCTGCTAACAACAATTCTGGCAATTTTTGTCACTCTAGAAATATCTTCATTCTTTCATCATTTTTAAGGGTTATTTTGCTAGATATAAAATACTTGAGAGGTAATCATTTTTTTTCCCAGAACTTCTTATATGTCTTCCTAGTGCTTTCTGGTTTTCATGGTTTCTGATGAGATATTAGCTATTAATCTTATTAAAGATCCCTATACATGATGAATTGTTTTTGCTTGCTGCTTTCATGATTTTTTATTTGTCTTTGGCCTTCAACACTTTGATTATGATGTATCAGATGTGACTCCCTTTGAGATTACTTAAAGTTTGTTGAGCTTCTTGGACATGTAGATTAACGTTTTTATCAAATCTGTGGATTTTTTTGGTCATTATTCAATTAAATAGGTATTTGCCTCTTTTTCTATCTCTCTCCTCTCTTCCAAGAACTCTCATTAGATGTATGTTGGTATACTTGATGATGCACCACAATTTTTTGAAACTCAGTTCATATTTCGTCAATTTCTATTTCTTTTTGTTTTGCTTTTTGTGCTGGATAATCACAATTGATTTATAGCCAGTTTATCATTTCTTTCCTCTGTTGACCCAGAGTTGCTGGTAAGCTCCTCTGCTAAAATTTTCTTTTCAGTTGTCTTACTTTTTAATTCCAAAATTTCCTTTTAATTCTTTCTTGTATTCTATCTCTTTATTGATATTCTGTATATGATAATATATTGTTCTCACAGTTTTCTTTAGTTCTTAAAGCATGGTTTCCTAAAGTTTAAAAATTATTAATACCTGCTTTAAAATGTTTGTGTAGTAAATCTAATGTCTGGGCTTCCTCAGTGACAAAGATAGTTGATTGCTTTTCACCTGTTAATGGCTCAGACTTCCTTTGTCTTTGTGTCTCCTAATTTCTTATAGAAAACTAGATATTTTTAATAATACAATGTGGCAATGCTGGATATTATTTTGCTTTCTCATCTCAGAGTTTGCTATTGCTGTGTTGGCCCTGATGTTTGTTTATTTAATAATTTTTCCAAACTAATTCTTTAAACTCTATTTATTTAGTGATTTTTTTTGAGCAAATTCTCTAAAGTTTATATTGTTTCTTGAATATTGACACTTAAGTCTCCACTTACTTAGCCAATAATTATTGTCACCTAATATTTACACTGAGGTTTCTGTAAATGCCTTAAACTAATAAGTCTCTTTGCCTTTGCCAAAGAGCTCCATGTATATGTTGGGGAATTCCTTTTACACTCTAGCATTTTGCATCTCTTCCCTAGCCTTTGTTTCTTGTCTTTATAGAGTCTTAAGGCGAGTCAAAGATAAAGAATTAGGGGTACCTCAGGTCTCCTTTTTGTCACACATAGCAGGCATCTTCAATTTTAATAATTGTTGCTGATGATATTTGAAAAATACCCAAAGGAAATGGCTATTAACACTGAGAAAGCTCTGGGTCAGGTCAAATAAAGACAAATCCTATGAATGAGTGACTCCAGAAAGCTGCTAGAAAGCTCAAATAATGACATTTTCTGTAAATGGAGATTTTCTGCAAGGTCCAAATCCCTTCTTTCCTCCCCAGTGGCAATTTCCATCTGCTTTTCTTTTTGTTCTTCAGGCTGGATAATCACAATTGACTTATATCCGGTTCATCATTTCTTTCCTCTGTTAACTCAGAGCTGCTATTAAACTCCTCTGCTCAAATTTTCTTTAGCTACTGTTAAGGTCCTCTGCTACATGTTTGTTTTCAATAGCTTCTGTGATTGTAAGTCTTCTGGTTTTCAAGGCTGCTGTAGCACTGAGGAGAGCAAGATGGGAATAGTGTCACTCAAAATGCCACAAAATTCACAATTCTTACCATGATCCTGCCCTTTGTCATAAACAAGCACTCCTCACATTGTTTCAAAGGTCTAATTGATTTCCAAAAACTCTAAATAAGTTTATTGTAATATTTTTTCAGTGTTTTATTCCTTTTTTAAGAGGGTGGATATTCAAAAGTCTATACTATATCATCTTATAAGAGCTTTCCTCAAAAAAGAAAAGCAGATTGAAACTGCCACTGGGGAGGAAAGAATGGATTTTTATACTTTTTATACTTTGCTTTCATCTATTAAACATCTAATGGTCCTGTAAGCTCCTATAAAACTGACTTTTTGAAGAAATTCCTTTTATAAGCTATAATTTGCTACTTTTAATCCAAAAATCTAATCATGTTAGCCTTATATATAATGCATGAAAATAATTACCATTAACAAATACCACAGAGATGGTGTGATAACAAGGGTCTCTGCAAATGCTATTTTTAAATTATTCCAGGCTGTGTTATAGATCAGAAGTCAAAATCCAATCCACCATTAGCTTTGGTGTGGTTTGCAATGATAAAGTAGGCTGCTTAATTTGCAGTAAATGTATGTCTGTGATAAAGTAATATTGTGTGTTGACATTATTGACCTATGTACTCATCACAATATCCCAAATTTACAGTGAATCAGTGATTAGAAAATATACAAAATTTTAAAAGACTATCTCATAAAAGCATTATTTACAACCACATTTTGTCTCTGAATTGCTTACTTGTTAGCCAAGCAAGCGAAGTTAATTAAATTGTGTCTGATTGCAGCAACCAAAGAAATACATCTAAACAAAATAAAACTTCTTAAAATTATTAACCTTTCAGCATAAATAGTTGTTAGATGCATTGAAGTCATTGAGAGCAATAGCAATAGTCAATTAGAAAATAAAGTAAATAATTCTGAATTATTTCCCTTGCATCTTAATGATTTAACAGAAGTTACTTACAGTGCTTAGTTGTTATCTATTCAAGGAGTTCATGCTAAATTTGAAATGACTAAAGAATTAGCTTCTATGTCTACATAGCACAAATACTTCTGCAAATACATCTAAAAAAGTTGAGAAAATACTAATTCAGTACAAACTGAAGTGGAATCTACTAAGATGTATTACAACTGATACAAAAATATGTATGAAGCAGAAACATTACTAATTAGACATATTTACAAGGCTTATAAAATGTAAAGTGCAGAGAAACTATAGCTATTCATTGTATTATTCATCAGGAGGTATTTAGTGAAAAACATTTGAATTCATCGTAAGTTATTCAATTGGTAGTGTCAGTGGTAAACTGCATATGTTCTTATAACTTTGTTATTATTAGTTCTGCAAATTTTTATAAGAAATACAAGCTGGATATCTTAACTTGGTCTACTACATATTGGTTCAACAGGTTAGCAGTAGTAAAGTTTTAGACTGTACGTGTGTATTTTGAGCTCTGTCAAGACTAAAATATTTCTGAACTAGAACTGCATTCATCCACTATTTTCTTTTCTTTTCTTCTTTTTTAGAGATAGTGTCTTACTTTGTCATCCTTAGTAGAGTGCTATGGCATCAAAGCTCACAGCAACCTCCATCTCCTGGGCTTAGGTAATTCTCTTGCCTCAGCCTCCCAAGTAGATAGGACTATAGTTGCCTGCCACAACACCTGGCTATTTTTTGTTGCAGTTTGACTGGGGCCAGGTTTGAACCCACCACCCTCAGTATATGGGGACAGCGCCCTACTCATTGAGCCATAGGCACCACCCTCCATGATTTTTGAATCCTAAGTGACTTCATAACTTATCATCCATTGTAATTTGATCATTTTCATTAATGAATTCTATTTAAAATTGAAAGCCAAAATGTATATAAAATCGTCTTCTAAGGTAAATTCCACATGACAGTTATCAATCTTTGAATTGTATGCCACTTTTTAAATATATTTACCAAGGTTTAAAATTTAACACACGACACTTTTTAGTCCTTCTGTCCAGAAGCTCTGATCATTTTTACTCCTTCTATATTCCTTTCTCTCTAATAAAATCCTATCTTACCACTGGGGGAAAAAGGTTAAAACAAGAAGTGAGATCAATTCTACATAAATTTTCAGTGAATTTCTTTTCTTTTTTTTTTATTAAGTCGTAACACATAGATCATGTATACATTGATGCCTGTATGGGGTACAATGTGCTGATTTTACATACATTAGGAATGCTTACATCAAACTAGTTAATATAGCCTTCACCTCATTGATGTAATTATTATGTTAAAACATTTATACTCTACACTTAATAGATTTGACATGTACCCTTGCAATATGAACCTTAAATCCTAAGTGGCTTCATAACTTATCTTCCATTGTAATTTGATCATTTTTCTTAATAAATTCAATTTAAAATTGAAAGGTGCATGGTCCCACTGTTTACCTTTCTTCCATCAAATCTCCACTCTCCCTTCCCGTCCCCCTCCTCTAATATCAGTTCTAGCAGGATCTTTTGGACCTTCATGCAACTGCAAAAAAAATGAGTTATATTTCAAAAATTATTTAACTGTGCAATTAGAAAGTATTTCCCTAAACTTTCATTGCAAGTGATTAATCTGCAATATAATGACATGCTAAAAGGCAAATATCATGAGAAGAATCTAATAGAATTTTATAAATGCCTTCAAAATAATAACTATACCTAGTTAGAATAACATGTTCCTGGAGCACTCTCAGTATTGGGCAGTACCTATTTGTGTGAAAAAAAGCATTTTCAGAGATGAAATATGTCAAATCTTATTACAGTTTAATATTAACGTATGAGAATTTGCAGTTTGTTTTAGTGATAAATACTATGAATGCCGCCTAAACAAAATCCTCTTAAAATTCCTTTCTTTTCACTAGTAAAGCTGTAATTTTAAAAATGGACTAAGCTATTGTTATTATATTTTAATATTACCACTAAAATTTGTTTAAGTAAGTACCCACATAATATAAATTCAGCCTCTTGAACTGCAAGACTTAAAATATTAGTATTTACTATCTAGTTCTTCACATAACGAAAAGACTGCTCTGTTATAGTTAAGTTAATTAGTATCACATCATATGTCTGGAAATAGTAGTTAAAGATTAGCTTTATGAAAATTTGACAAAGGCAATAATTTCTATCCCAAATTACCATTAAAAATTTTGAGTTTGGATTAAAATGTTGTTGGATACTTGGGAAAGTATGGATAAATGAGGAATACCTTATAAAGAGCAACTATTGGGCTTTCTTCATGGAATCCTGAATGAAAGAGGGTCAGTTCCTTTGAGATAGTGAAAAGGAAGAGGTTGGAAAACATCTTCATGGAATATGCAGTTTCTTTACTCTTTCACAAACCAACAAGAGCTCAGACATAGCTTGGAGTCTGTTTCCATGGATATTTTGATATGAAAAAGAGATAGGAAAGCATTTTTCTTGAGAAATAGTCAAGACACTAATCATCAGGAAAACAATATTATTTTTCATTTGTATTTATTCTAGTCTATAAAAGCCCCGAGACACTTACCTGGAAATCTTGACAATGAACAGTTTTGAATCTTCCCCTTGGTCCACATGGACAGTAAAGGAGATACATGCACTTCTGTAGAGCTGTGGGGTGATGTTGTCCCTGCTGTGAGACAGTAGCAAGAAAGATCCCCACCAACACTCAGTTAGCGTGTTGCAATGGTTCCATGGCACAGATGCTGAAGTTAGACATAATTGTATTGCCAAAACATGTGTGTGTGTGTGTGTGTTTGGTGGTGATGTTTAAATTATAGGAAAATTTCCAAAAAGTTTGTAGAATCACTCATATTCATTCTCTCTTTCTCTCTTTCTCATCTCTCTGTCTCCATGTATTTACCTCTCTAAATGACTGCAATTAAGTAAACATTAAAAAGAGAAAAAAAAAAAAGACTTTCAAAATTACCTGCATAGCTTTAGGTGGATAAGAGGTGGAACATCCAGATGGTTTCTTGATTCAACAGCCCTAGCTTCAAGGAATTGAGATACAACCTCCCTTATAGAATCATATATAAGGAAAGCCAAGGACTTAATGAGCTTCAGAAACCTCATCTCAAATTAGAGAACAGATGTATTCTCATTAGCCTTTAATTTAAAGAACTAAAATATGGAAAGTATCTGTGTCTGAGTGGCCTTGCCTTACTAAAGCTCTCTCACCCCTTGCTTCCTCTTCTACTTCTCACTAAAACCCCTGACTTGCTCTTACCTTTCACATGCCTTGTAACAGCTGTACTCTAGTCATGCTTCTTGTTAAAAAACACCATCCACAACCTTTTCCCTCCCACCAGAGACCCCTAATTCTAACTTTTCATCTTTAATTGAGGCATGTCACATTTTAGGAATAGCCATCATGTAATGCACAGAGCAGGAGGGCTCCATGTCATGAGTGATCCCAAATGGCCTCCATCTCCATTATCACCATTGTTCCTTGACAGGTCACCAGTGCTAAGTAAAATGTTATAACACTCAGGATGCCATTATTCAACAAGCTTTCTTGCAGTGATGGCTTCCAGATGTGAGGAAATTTTAAAAACTTGTGGCCCTCAACACATCATTAGGTCCTTCCAACGTTTCCAAAAATCCGTAATCACCAGCATACTACATCATCTCCATTTCAACATCCAGCCATTGGGATTTCAGATAAACTAAGCAGTATTGAGAAGAAGATTTCACAAATAACTTTCTATTTCTCAGAAAAATATCCCTAGTATCCATGTACCCTGGAGTTATTGTGTTTTTCCCTTTGGGGTATGTACTCTTCTACTTGATACTCACCCCTCCCTTCTGTATCTCTCTCTCTCACACACATACAAGCACACGTGCACACTTGCACCAGTAACCTTCCCATGGGTGCTATTGTTTCTACTCCAAATTTGTTTCGGGGGTATTATTGTTAGTAATTTTTCTAGGCCAACCCTGTCACCCAACTGTATAAGGAAAGCATTTACGGCATGTTATTGACCTGAACTCAACTCAACCCATTGGAAAATAGATCCATACAATAAAAAGCAAGGTAGTTTTCAGATTATTTCATGTTAATACTCCCTATCTCCATACTTCACCAAAAAAAGTAATAGAAAAAAAGTATTTTGCCTGAAATTTGTATTTGTTTCAGCAATGCATTGTAGGACTGAGAGTATCAGAGTTACTGACTCGATTTTGCAGTTCTGAGTCCACTACACAAAGAAAATTATCTCAGACCTCTATTGGAAAGAAAATAAGTTCTGTGCATATCAACATTGTTTATGTCATTTGACATTTAAAAAGTGTTGGGGAGTGTGGGAAAGAACACCTAAAAATACAACCTTATGCTGAAAGATTGGCTAAGGAAATTGTTCCCATGAGAGAAGAGATTTGCCCTGAGTCCCAGGTTCTTCTGCCCAGGGCAAAGACTCTGGCCTTTATTATAGGTGCTTGCTGCCCTGAGTCATGTCTCATTTGTCCTCACATTATGGGAAATCCCAAATACAATATCCATAAAATGTAAAGGGATTTAAATGAGGGTCCATCTGTGGAATGTGTGAGAAAGAGAGAAACTATTTTTTTATCTTTCTCCTTGATCTTCCGACTGGTAACAATTTACCATCTGAGATGCCCACACATGTGTTTTCACAGAAAAGGCTCTGAAGAAAAGCTGTCAGTTTTCACTCATCAGAAATAACAAAGCTCAACACAGAGATGCTCAAATGTGGGCTCAGATGTGGGTTTATCAAAGAGAAACACCATCCTCTTCTTGCCTTCACCTGGGTTGGGGCCACCCTGACCTTGGATCTATCTTATAAGCAAGAAGCTAGGAAAAAAAATGTCTTTGTGGAGATTTCAAATTGTAAACATTGAAAACAGAGGCCATGAGTTTGAAAAAGAACACTTTTTTCACAGCTTATTGGTTTACCTTAAAACACTGTTCATATTCTCCTATGTGGACTAAAGTGAGATTATACTGACTACAATGAGATCCTGAATTCCCATACCCCTCCTTTTAAAATACTATTTACAGATAGTTTTTCATCATGCCTACAGTCTTTACTATTAAAGCTTATAAATTACACAGTGACTTCAATCTTCAATCTACATATCCAAAGAATCAGGAGAGACCAGGAACCAGAGGGAGGTTGGAAAATATAATTCACTAGAACATGGAGCTGCCCTCCCTTCCACTAAACATCAGCAAAACTCACTTCTAAGCCTGGAGGTGTGGGAAGTTTTCTGTACAGTGTGGAGGTTTTCTGAGCATGGCTTTTCAAGTGTTTTATTCTTTCTCTTCTCCTTCCTCCCTCCCTGGGAGCTTTTCATATTAGGAGGTAGAGGTATCTGCATTTTGACGATAGAGTGATCAGTTTTAACTGAAAACTAGGAAGTCCCAGTCCCTAGCAAACCAGAACAGCTCATCATCCCTCACTGGCAGACAGCAGGTTTATTTCCTTCTTCTGGAAGCAGTTTTATAAGGTTTTTTCAGATGGCAAAAACTAAGAAGTGCTGGTGTTTTGGAGGCAACTAGGCTGCTGTCTTTGTATGCCACGTCCCATGAGATTTCCTGGCAGATTTTCTCTTAGTTTACCCAGTAAAAGAGTGCCATCATGAATAACTGGTCAAGCTGGGTGTAAGACGAGCCTGGTGCATGCCTCATAGGAAAGGAAGGGGCTCCAAAGGCCTTCCTCATAGGGTAGTGGAGTTTGTGCTCTGGATCCCTGAAATTCTTTCCCAGTTGCTTGGTTGTGAAAGTTTCTTGCATCTCAGAAGCTTCCTATTTAGTTTGTTCATACATAGGTTTGGGGGGACTGAATTCCTCAGAATTATTCATATTTTTAAACATCAAACTTCCTTCTCAATTAAAAATAATACCTTGTAATGAATTAATTGCAACTACATGAAACCCAGAAAAATGAAATCATAATGTGGCCATAAAGCCTAGGCTCAGATGTTGATATTTGACTATAGTGTATGTGTAAATGTGTAGAGGATGAGCAAGGAGAGAACTTGGAGGAGCACAGAGTGGGAAGTGCCGTTTGTATGACCAACCCTTATTTACCAAATTATAGCTGACTTTTCCCCATAACACAACAGGGGTAGACAGAACTGAATATTCCCAAGTCGGGTGTGAACTATATATGGTGTTATCACTATATACAAAGTCACTGGAGAGAAGGCATCTGTAGCTTTCAAGATAAACAAATTTATCAGCACCATCAGAGGCATCTGGGTCTGAGGTTCTGTTTCACATTTTTGGTAGGAACTCAAGTATTACTTTCAAGAGACTGTTGCAATGGACTTTTCAAAGATTAGTGACCTTTTCCAAGAAGGTCACTGAAATCCCTGGAAATACCGTCACATTTCTTCTCTCCTTCCTAACACTTGATCAGGAGACTGGTCCTCCTGCCTATGCTAAAACTTCATAAGACTTGTTATCTTTGTATAACTCGAGCTTTGAACAAAAAATATATATTGTTCTTCATTCAGGCTAGAAAATGCTCTCCTAATAATTTACAAGCCGCTTGTGGAGTTTTAAGGGAATTTCAAATGGAATGATTACAAGCCAGGGTATCCTAACACAAGCTGAAAATTAGACCTGCAAAAGAATAAAAGAAACTAGTAGGGGCTTTTTGAAATTTCTAACAGAAATTGTGAGCAACAAAAGATCATATTCCTTGACCAAAATCATCTTCAAGAATAATATGAGTTGGCTTGGCACCTGTGGCTCAATGGGCTAAGGCGCCAGCCATGTACACCTGAGCTGGCAGGTTTGAATCCAGCCCAGGCCCACCAAAGAACAATGACGGCTGCAACCAAAAAATGGCCGGACATTGTGGTGGGCACCTGTAGTCCCAGCTACTTGGGAGGCAGAGGCAGGAGACTCACTTGATCCCAGGAATTGGAGGTTGCTGTGATGCCAGGCACTCTATCCAGGGTGACAGCTTGAGGCTCTGTCTCAAAAAACAAAACAAAAAAGAATAATCTGAGTCAATTTTGTAAGTTGGAGAAAATAATGACAATGAATTTATATTCTTAGAAACTATGATGCCTACCCTGGAGCTCTGAAACCTACCAGACTAAAGTGGCTTTCTCATATGGTTTGGTCACTTTGTCATCAAGGGCCACCACCAGTGACCAGAGGCATATAATTCTTTATTTATATATTCCTTTAAGTGATAGAGTTTCTGAACATGGGAGAGTAAGTACTCTCTTCTCAGAATTGTTCCAGGAAGGAGGGAGGAAAGAGCCTGACTTCCACAGCCAGGGCATGGCCAAGCACCCACAGGACCATGGCCTCATGCATATCAAAGCAGCTCAAAGAGAGGCAGGCATCAGAGCAGAGAACTGGGGCATCTTCTGGGTGCTGCTCTGAGCATCCACAGAGGACTAGCTGCAGAAAGTATTTTCACCCAGCACACCTGGCCTATTAATTTTCAAAATTGGAAGCCACATACTAGGACTCTTGAGGACATTTCAAGGTCTGGTACCTCCAGGAAGCTCCCAGGCAGAAGTAGCACTTCCTGGGCAGTGAGAAGCATGTCTTGTGAGCAGGCGACCAACCCCACTCTCATCCCTAACATGTCTTACTGAGGCCATCCTAGACAACAGCCACCACATTTCTTGCCAGCATCTCCCCTGCACAATGCCCCTCACCCAATGTGACTTATCTGTTTTGACCCAGATGATGCCCCATGGCTATATTTTCCCCCAATAGCATCATCTTTATGTTTTATTTCTTATTTCCAAGTTCTAAGACTCCTAGTGCTCAGCTTTCTTGCAGATGATTTATTAGTCTCTTTAGAAGGCATGTTTCTGCAAGGTTCATGTCATTTGTGAAGCATATGGAAGAAAGGAGCTTTAGTTAAGGGATGGTGATCTAAATCGCATTAGGTTTTGCTTTGGCAAGGACACCAGATGGATGCCTTTATGATGAGTGGGTGTCCTCCAGACTTTTCTTTTATGCAGGTCTCAAACAGGTGTTTCCTCTAAGGCATATCTGTTTTCCATAACGTCAGAATGAAAAAAGATGTTGCTTGTGACAGCCTGTATACATAGATCACGCTTTTATTATGATAGAAGTATACAGTGATTGATTTGCTATTCTGAGTGTGCTTGGAAGAAGATCATCTCCCTTTTGCCAAAAGGACATTTAATTATAGACCAAGGACCCTTCATCCATCATGGGGGTGGAGAAGGAGAGGAAGTGGGAAAAATCTGAAGAAGGTGACCAGAGGAGAGTACGAGTCATAGCTGTAGACATGAGTGCTAGGGGCAGAGAGCAAGAAGCTGGCTCTCTGAAGGTAAGACAGCCTGAACTGTTCCCAAACAGTCCTTGAGAGACAGTCAGCACCAGTGTGGGTACTGCATGTAAACACGTGCTGAGAAGGCTAAGAGACAGTGTCCAAAAAGCTACCTACTGAAGAGAAAGAGGGTTCTACAAATGAGTAATATAGCCAATTCTCTAAAGCCTGAGAAAAATTTAAACCAGACTCAGGTATTAAGTATGTCCCCTGGTGAGTTTCTTTAACAAGTTTGGCAGAAAGCCAGCGCCATGCTCCTGTCTAGTACCATTAAGAGGGCCTAAGGGACTCTTGAAGTATGGGTTGGGGCTCATGACTTACGGATATTTAAATTACCAAAAAGGCATGCTAATTTGAATAAATGAGGTAACCCATTTGGCCAAGCTGACCGTGAGGCTTATGTTACCACATCTTTTGGTAAATTATTAGAATTCACTAAGTCCACTGAGTTTATAGGTAGGTCTTAAGTGCAGGAGGAGATAAAGAATTGTATCAAGGTCTTGGTAAATCTCTTTAGGAATTACCCTCTCTACCTTCCCAGTCCCTTTTCCCAGGCCCCATCCTTCACCCTGGCTTCCCTGCCTAGTTCCTCTCTATCCCATTTCTCTGGGTCTGAAAATTCAGTTTAAATTTGAGTTAAGTCTTTACATCTGAAAAATTACAACGTAAGATGACAATTTAGAAGCTAACTTGGTTGAGGAAAGTAAAATTTCTTGTTAAGATGTTGGGATGTTTGGTCAGTTGTTGAATAATTAGCTATATCAACTCACGGGGAAAACTATTAACCCTTCATGACAGAGAGCAGCAGGCTGTAATTCTCCCAAGATGTAGAATGAAATGGCAGAGGAGAGAGCACTGTCATAAGCTACTGACTGTCAGGTGCCACGCAGTGCAGAATGTCCCTCCCCAAAAAGAAAGTATGTAAGTAAATAGTGGAAGTCTTTGTGGTCAAGTAAGTTGTGAAACAGTGGATTATACCATTTTTAAAGGATTTCCTTATTGCAGAAATTCTCTTATATACTATCTTTGGAACATTACTCTATTTTCTCAACCTTTATTTGACTACAAAAAACCCTTCCTCAGGACTCTTCCCATTACTAATATTCCATGGAACATGCTTTTTTGGAAAAGGTATTGACATTAGGGTAGGTTGGACTTACGATGTGGTAACAGCTATGAACCCACAGTGGCTCAGGAGCAAGAATGCTTATTTCTTATTAAGGGACCACAATACGTCCAGCACCAGTCTAGCAGGTAGGGGCTCTCTGCTGTCCATGACCGCTGGTGCACCCAGGCTGGTCACCTCCACAGCTCAAGAAAGAGCCTGAAGTGGGGTGGGAGGGCAGGAGTCGGGGAAGCTTCTCGTGTTTCATTAGACAGAGCTAGTCACGTGCCCTGCCTACTTGCCCAGACTCCTGTGCTCAGGAAGATATGGAGGACCGGATGACATGAGCACTGGTCACCTCAGCCTCAATTCCACCTTTATGGTTTCTTAGATCTGTGACTTTTATCCATAAAACAAGGGATGGTAGTCTTTAAAGCCTCTCTGGCAGAGACAGAAATGCTCACCAAATACTTCAGTTTCATCCCCTGTTCCCTGGCCGCCTTAAAGTGAGCAGGACACCAGTGACTAGTTCTGGCCAAGGGTATGTGCGGGAAAGGATGCTTGCCACTGTGGGCCAAGCTGGGGAAAGGCCGGGCCTGGGCCTTTCTTCCCTTCCTCTTCCTCTACCAGATGACCAAGGAGGATGCAGGCGGCTGGTGCTGAGGCCATAAAAGGGCAGAGGTTTTGAGGCCTTTGAGGCTCTGCGTGGCTGAAAGAAGCTGAGGCACTTTTTCACCTGAGTGAAATATGTAGTGTGGGTGAGATGGAGACTGTGCTGTGTTGGTCCTCTGGGATCTGGAGGTGGTTTCTGCAGCCTAAGCCTAGATTCTCCTCACTCATACGGGTCTTTCTAACCCTAAACTTGCTGGGATTTCAGAACAGTTGCCTCTGTTCTCTACAAAGCAAATAGTATTCCTTAAGATAAAAGTGGGATTTTCCAAAAACTCATCTAACCCTTTCAGTAATCACAAACCGAACATTACACTTAGCTTCAGTGTGGGTTGAGCACATGGAGGGTTTGCCAAGACTCAGATCAAGATCAAGGTCTAAGAAAATGGAGGTCAGTGAGGAGAGCTGGAAAGAGTAAAATTAAACACTTTAATTAATTAATGCATTTAATTAATAAGGCTGTTTCCACTGGTAAGCAGCAGTAAAAAGATATGGAAAAGAAAAGGGAGGGAAATAGGCTAAAATGAGAGAGTCCACACATTGTAGGTCCCTTACAGTCTTTCAAATTCTACATTCAAATGCCCTGAATACTGCTTATGATTTCTGCTAAGCAATAATGGTATCATAATAACAATGAAATTAAAAGCAGAAATAAGTACTTTAAAGGTACCTACAATCTAAGGTAATGTGGTTGGGACCAAAGTGCTCAGTATGGCTTCTGCTATGATGAAGTTTGGTCATTCAGCTCCTGGCACTCTGCAGACTTGGACACTTATTCTGCAGTTTTACAGACCTGAGATCATTATCCATATGTTATTCTCCATGTTAAGCTGATGGCTCTAATGAATTTTATATCTTGCTGTGTTACAGTGGAGCCTCAAACAACCAATTCTCCCTCCTGCCCTATTTAGGATTTTTCTATTTGACCAAGACTCCGACCAGCTGGACAGCAGTGGGATGTTCCACTGGTGCAAATCAACCCCGTTGGACAAGATGGTGCTGGTAGGTGACCTTCCACAAAACCTCCAATAAGACAGAGCATCTCTTAGGCCAAACGATGTTCATCTAATTGTCATTTCTCCTTTTTTGTTGTAAAGCATGAATTTAGAATTAAGAAAAAGAAGCCCACATACCTCATCAGCTGTATGAATGATATGAGAGGTGACACATGTGGCTGCCAAAGCATATGTGGGCAGCACGCTGGGACTGAAAAAATTATATGGCTCCAATGACCCCCTCCCTCCTTAAACAATTTAGCTGACTCAGTTATTCAGAGTAATGTTCTCCTGAAGATTTGTTATTTTGCTAGTAAATCTAATTAATTTGAATGCACCAGGGAAACCTACTATTTACGACTCTGCAGTTTTCTCTTTGTTTCAAAGAAAATAAGCATTTTCCTAATTTATTGGTTTTGAAATTTGGATTTTTGATAGTGGTTCTCTTAAAGCCAGCTATACTCACTTTAACACATTAGCTGAAAATGTGCCTTTTAAATATCCTCCTTCCCTCAACTCACACAAGGTAGCTGAACCCTTACAGATTTTATAGTCCTGCCCCCATCTGTCATTTCGAAAAGACTAACTTAGCTCACTGATACTCCAGCAACTAAGATACAAAAAGCCTGTATTCTAATCCAGGCTCTGACACCTGCTTTCTGGAATCCCCATTTACTCTATTTTCAGGAGTTAAAAATTCAAGTGTAATCTCAGTGGTTTACCTTACATGAAGTAGCTCATAAATTTAACTAATAAAAATGATGGTGTTCATGCTGTATGAACCCTATATAATTTTTCATCTGTGACTAATTGATAATTATATATACTGTCTTATTTTCTGAAAGTAGTTTAGTTCATTTTTTCCTGCTAGGCAGACATACACGCGTGTACGCGCACACACACACACACACACACACCATCCTTGTGGCTTAATGCCAGTGTCCTGACAGAATATGTTCCAAGTTTTTGTAAAAACATGATCAATCATTTGATCAGAAGCACAAAACTGTCAGAACCATCATAACAACTGGAAGACTAAAAGGGTTGCTGAAACTCACCATTTTAGCAATTATGTCTGATTCTAAATTATACAAAGTAAACATCCGTTGAGCAGAAAGCCAAACATGTTTTCAGTGGGAGTCAGATCTTCAGAAAGGTTGGGAAGTTGGTTGCAAATTGAGACATCTAAGACCAAGGAATGAAACTAGCAGACATTTTATTGGATCTATTTGTTGAGTTTGCAGACAAGTTACCACAAATAGATATTTCCCTTAAGATACTTGGTATGGAATATAGTTCCAGATACTGAGTCTTTTCTTAAGTTTAGAATGCCTTCTAGTTTCAAAAATTTACGAATTTTGAAACATGTGTCCCTAGGAGAGAAATGTCCAGGTAGCAAAATTGGTTTTGTGAAGATCTGAAGATTGGGTTTCATTTGGAGAAGGGTTAAGTGGAAGTGGTCAGTTTAAGTTACTTTGAACAAATAAGCACATGCTCCCCTTCCCCCAAGAGCCACCATCTTTCTTAATTGGGAGACAGTTTCATGGCACCATTTCTTAGAGAAATTGCCTCTCTAGCTGTGCCCATTAATACACTGTGCCATGTATCTTGTTTCTAATTGTTTAGTTCTACTCAGAAGAGCAATTGTTGGACTTCAGGCTTGTTACATTAAATACCGTTAGAGGCTTCATTATTCAAGTTAAAACTAATCAGATTAGCTGGAGACAATTATTTAGTAGATTTGGTTAAGATTCATATCACTCTCTCAGAGGCTCTCCAGCCAAGTAGCTTCATTTCCCTTCACAGAGAGATCCCCCCCTTAGACATAGAATACAGCACGATATTTCCCAGAATATGCTAATTGGGAAAACTGTAATTGTTGAGATGTTAGATGCTACTTATTCATCCTGCTAGGTTGTTTTCGATTTCCATTTTATAGAAGATTTCATTTAACCCAGCAAAGAACTGGAATAGGATTGGAATAGGAAGAATGAGATACTTTGAAATACTTTGAGTCTGTGTGTGTCTAAGAATGTTGATTATGCTCATGCTGAAATTTAAACACAAGGAACTTGTTCTCTACCAGCTTCTAAGTGTCTTCCTTTGAAAATCTAGGAATTCAGTGAGATATACATTCCATTAATAGTGTGGAACAACTATTAATGAGTCAAGTAATATGCACTTTAAATACATCATTTAATTTTCAAAACAAAATTAATTTTTTGATTTTTACCATTTTAGAGAAATCAAGGATCAGAAAGGTTGAGTCATTTGTTCAGTCATACATCTAACAACAGAACCAGAATACAAAATCATGTTTTCCGATTCCAACTCCAGAACTTTTTTTATTGTGCCCCCAGTGCTGTAAGAGGAGCCAGTAGCCTATTCCCTGAATGAGAACAGACATAGGCTTCGCATCAGTTTCCTATAGGAGAGTTATTTCCTTCAAGTTACATTTGTATTTTGTTTTTCATCTTCTTTCTGAGTTTCTATGGACTCAGAGAGAGTGTGGAAAACCTACTTTAAAATATATGTCATATTTTACATTATTTTGTTTTCAACTTAATTTGGAGGATTGCTAAAAATAGTATGATATGTATTCAAATATTTGAGAGCACAGGGAATTTTTGTAAAGTTCTTATTTCTTCTGTGCACTTTGTGCGATGAATTTCCTGAACAGTGTATTGAATCAGCTCAGTGTATTAGATTAAACCATATGAACTAGCCAATGTTTGACCATTTTTGACTCATTAGAAAGGTAAATTGGTATGGTTCAAACCAATGTATGAAAAATCTCTAAATACTGAAACATATCATACAACTGGCTGCAATTTTCAGGGCTCATTAGAAGGCATGAGTTTAGCAGTGGAATGTGAAATGTCTTCATTTTTCAGAAAATCTTACTATAGAACACACAAGGCTAACAACATATGATAAAAATCAAAATATGGTTTATTCATTTGCTCTAAGAATTTTACACCCTAAGGAATGATAGTGATCTAAGCTTTAATTGATGTACTCCAGGCTAATAGAAAACTAACAAATAAAACCCAAAAATTGAAATAGTAAGTAACTCCACAAAAACATAAAAGGCATAATTATACCACTTATGCATCATTTCTATTTTTCAATAAGCAACTTGCAAAATTTTATTAACCTTATGAAAGTACTGCTGTGGAGGTACCTAGCAGAGCGGGGCTGAAGATGAAAACAGGGACCTCACTCTGAGAGACCTCCTCATCTTATTTATCAAAATGACTAGACTCTGGCGTGCTTATTCTTAGAAACGAACTGACAAGTCAAAACAGGAGTTCCAGAACCACATTGTGGCGTGTGTGTTTGGAGACTCCCATTCAACCCTGCTGGGGCTTCGTAACTTTGTGATGCCCTTGAGAACTAGCAACTATACCCGGAGGGAGCTGAAGGACATTGTGTTCATTGGCTCTCTGGATTACCTGCAGAGAGAGTGGAGATTTCTCCGGAACTTTCCCCAGGTATACATTATGCCTGTAAGTATCACATAAGGGGATAGTGAATATTTATAATGATAATAATTCTAATAGTATTAGAATTAATAATAATAATAATAATTTACAAGTATGCAGTGCTTATTGGGTACCATAAGCTGTTCTAAATATTTTTTACATTTATTAACATCTTTAATCCTCCAAATAATCTTATGTTGTACATATTAAAGATGCTAAAATTTAAGCACAAAAAGAGTAAGTAATTTGACCAAGATTATGCAATAGGTAAGTGGCAAAACTAGGATTTAAATCCAAATTTCATGTGTCTTGACCAGGCTCAAATATCATGCTCTTTATACAAATGAGTTTCTCTACATTTCTGAGTCTGATTCTAATTTCATGGCTAAACTTAAGCTGATGCTGAGTTACAGCTTGTACACTATAACTTTTTCATTTATTCTGGAGACATCTTATATGGATCACATAATGCTACATAGTCCTTGATAGATTGATAAAGAGGATGAATTTTTATTTTTTTTTTGAGACAGAGTCTTGCTCTTTGGCCCAGGCTGGTGTGCAGTGGCAGGACAACAGTTCACTATTACCTAAAACTCCTTGGCTCAAACAATCCTCCTGCCTCAGCCTCCTGAATAGCAGGGGCTACAGGCACACACCATAATGCATGGCTAACTTTTTTTTTAAGAGATGAGGTCTATCTATGTTATTAGATTGATCTTGAACACACAGCTTCAAGCTATCCTCCTGCATTGGCCTTCCAAAATGCTGGAATTATAGGCATCAGCCAAAGAGGAAAACATTGATTTATCATTTTGAGAAGTGGAACTATTCATAGTAGAACTATGATTATGAAAAGTTCATAATCAGTTCTTCTCTGAACTTCCCATAGGTCTTCATTCCACTCTATGCCATTTCTCTGGATGAAAAGTCTATTATGTGCTATGTGAAGTGTACCCATTCATTTGCATTTTTATGAAATGATGCTAGCAATATATAAGGAATATTTTTTTAACTTCAGAAATCATTCTTGATCCTTTTACAAAGAATACCATAAAGTTCCCAGTCATCCCTCTTCCTTCAGTCTATAAAAAGGAAGAAAAGAAAATGACCAGGATCTCCAGATCCAGGTACTATTAGGAATTACCAATAGTGGCCTGTAAGCTGTTTAAAGGTGGGACCAGATTCATCTCTATTTCTTTAAAGAGAGAAGCAACTGCCATTCTGCTAGCTGATTTGGAGAGTGCAAGTAGAGTCAGCTACTACTAACTAGCAAGACTCTGAGGGTACAAATTTTGCCCTTTGATCCATCTCCTCTGCTTTATCTGAATGTTTTCCTCACTACTGTTATCCAGACACTGTTTATTTTCTTCCCTTTGAGTCATTTAATGGATTTAAATCACATCACCCATAAAAAAGCCACTACCATGAGTCATGAGACACAATCCTTCCTTCCGACGAGTCTTTAATCTGTTTTTCTCTCTTTAGGGATCTGCACTCTATGCTGGAGACCTACACGCAGTCAACATAGAAGAATGTTCTATGTGCGCTGTCCTATGCCCCACATCCAAGCCATCTAGCAGCCAGACTCTGGTAGACACAGAGACCATCATGGCCACCCTCAACATCGGATCAGTACGGGTCAGCTGCTCTGCCAAGCCCTCCTCAGTGTTAGGTAAGAGCAGCTTCCTGGAAGGAAGAGGCTGGAAAGAATGGAATAAGGAAACACAGCTCCTCTCAGAAGTACTTAATTATTGGAAGGAGGAGAGTTGGACCAGGTGTCCTGCATGATCTCCTAGAATTCTATGATAAGAATAACCTACAGTGTGGTCTTCTAAAATTCTAAGTCAAAGAAAAAATAATATCCATCTTTTAAGTAGAACACATATAACCTTGTTTACCCATTTTAAGGAAAAAAATCACAGAATTATAAGTGCTTTTTTGTTACTAATCAAATGTCAGGGAACATAGCAACTAGTGTTATTATAATTAATAAAAGGTATTATTATTAAATTCTCATTAAATCTTATAGATGTTCAAGTTACAATTCTTAGTTTTGTAGATGAGAGAACGAAGTATAATCCCCTTTTCCTTTTCAAGATACTTTCAATATATGAATTTTAGGAGCCTAAGCTCTCTTCCAACTCCTAGAGACTAAAAATTAACTTCCATCAACCTCTGATTGGAAAACAAGGGTGAGAGATAAGTGACTATCTGTTCAGAATGAGGATCATGTCTTTTCCGCTTTGTGTTCCTCTAAGCACCTTGTATAATTACTCTCACTTAGGGGAAGCTTGACACCTATGGAATTGAAGCCACTGAGTGAGTGAGCTGGACTCCCAGAGAGCTTCCACTCATTTCACTGTACCTAAAATGTGCCCATTGTTAATCCCCCTACATGACTGCAGTGTTTTTTCTCCTTCAAAATGGGAAAGACTTATATGAGATCAGATAATTAAGTACACAAACTCATCCTAGAAGAAGTGCTTCATACTTCATTGCTGCATATATCTGTGGTCACCTTCAAGGTGCTACCCTCGTGAAGCTGAGCACTGACCCTAGTGACTAGTCCATCCTTCAGAGCAATTGTGGAACTCTTCTGGAATAGCAGTCAGAGCTGTCATCATAAAGAGGTACAAGTGCTACATACTTCATTGCTGAATATCACTAAGGTCACCAGATGGCCAAAGGAATTACTTTGAAGGTGACCAAAGTGATATTCAGCAATGAGGTATGTAGAACTTTTTCAAAGATGAGTTCATGAACTTAATTGTCTAACCTCAGATGTGTGTGTGTGTGTGTATGTGTAATTTTCTCTAAAAATAAGTAGAAAAGTTACAAGAAGAATGTGTGGTATTGGCCATGTAGTATTATTTCTTGTATGGATGAGGTGTATGTCTCCAAGTGTGTGACAGGGAAATATAGGTCCAAATAGGCACTGCCAACCTACCTAATAAAAGTCACCACACCTGCTTATCTGGAACTTTTGCATCAATTAAGTCACGTTTTGAGCATATTTCAAGATAACGTATAAATAGCAAACTTAACTCAGAAACTTTACCAATGACTCTAGAAACATAGGAATCTATCTGAAAATTATATACGAAAATTCCTAATCCTCAGATAAGCCTGTTTGACACGCTTCATCATTCTTCCCATTTCATTTCAACCCTTCTTTTGCACCATCCATAAGAAGTGGAACTAGGAACCTTAGTCTCCAATAATTGAAAGCAGAAAGGATTATGAAATACTACCTGGAGGTAGAAAAGATCTTCCACACTGATCTCTCAAATCAGACTAGACAATGGGAAGGTTTTTTTCCTCCCTTTTTCTAGGTGAGCGATTTTAAACTAGGGGCAAGTTTGCCCACTGAGGTCATCTGGCAATGGTTGGAGACAGTTTTGCTTGTTACACGCTGTCAGCATCTGGCTGATAGATGCAATGCACACGACGGAGGCAGTCAGCAGTGCCCAGACTGGGATGCCTAGCCCCACCATATCTGCCGAACCCTTTATAGGATCAGGGCTCTTTTGCACAGCTTCACAACCATGATAACTTACATATGAAATCAAGCTAGGACCACCAGGGCTGTTCATACAGATACTCACCAAGGAACGCAGAGGGTGATGGGGAGACAGCTGAGTGGGAAATCCCCAAAGGAACAGTAAGAATGCCAGGCCTCCTGGACGTCTCCATGGAAAAATTCCGATTTTTTTCAGTAATGCTCTAATTACTGCCCTGTCACACCACACGGAGAACTAGGTTGGCAAACCTAGGTAATGAACCAAATAATCTGTGGCATAATCTAAACATATAACAGTAATTAAGCCTGACAGCTTAATATGCTACTGAAATTTAAATGTACAGTAGTAATCTACAATTAAGCAATCTTTTGTAATAGCACCCTGCCAGCCTGTACGACTTCAGGTATAATACTGTGTACTATTAGGTAGCAAAAATATTAACATTTAGTAAAATGTACTCAGGCTATGATCTGACACATTCAAATTAACCATTGCTCTACAAAGAGACAGAGTTAAGGCAGAAATTCAGTTGCTACCCTTCAGCGGGTGTCAGAAGCAGATGTTTATGCAGGCACTTCAGCTGATGTGAATGTATTTCTTGTACCCAGTTAGAACATTTGACTCTCAAAGTCAGAGATCTCAAGCCCTGTATTAGCAGGGAACTGGAATCGGAAAGTGGGATTCATGGAGAATTTTCCCATAATGGATACTGATTCAGTATTACTGAAAATGCCAGTCCAACCTTATATATTTTAATAGAGCTATAAAGTAGCCATCCCCCAAAGATGGGGGGCTTAGAATTTGGTGCCCATCAGGGTGTAAACCCTGAAAATTTATGTGAACCTCCACCTGCAATTTCCTCATCTTCCCAGGTGATACTTATTCACAGGGTGGGGGCAACAGTTATTTAATTTTTTTTTTTTTTTTTAGTTTCAAAATACAGTAGAACCTTTCTAAGTCGACCAACTAAACAACCATAACAAACAGTGTAACATATGGAGGTGGTCAACATAAGGAACGAGGCCTACTATACTGACACGGACGTGGCCTGCATGTCCCATTTGTGAAATCAGGTCAAGTTAAGGAGGTGGTTAGGGCAGGGAGGCAGTCAACTTGGAGATTCTACTGCATTAAGGGAGTGCTAGTGTTTTTGTTACATGGATGAATCTTACAATATTGAAGTCAGAACTTTTGGTGTCCCTCTCATCAGAATAGTGTACAGTATACCTGAGAGATAGGTTTTTATCCTTCACCTATCTTCCCAGCCTCTCCCCTTCTTAGTTATCACCATCTTTACACCACTTTATGACCATGTCGTGCCTGCTGTTTAGCTCCCACTTATTAGTGAGAACACATGGTATTTGATTTTCCATCCCTGAGATACTTCACTTAGGATAATGGTCTCCAGTTCCATCCAAGTTGCTGCAGAAGATGATTGTTCATTCTTTTTTACTGTGAGTAGCACTCCATGGTTTAGATGGGAGTACTACTCTGCAGTGAAATATACACCCTCCCATTTTCTTTATATGGGCACTTGGATTGATTTCCTATCTTTACAACTGAGAATTGTGTTGCAATGAACATTCAGGTGTAGATGTCTTTTTGCTATAATGACGTCTTTCCTTTGGTTGGGTACCCAGTGGTAGGATTGCTAGATCTAATAGCAGGTCCACATTTAGTTATTTGAGGAATATCCATACTGTTTTCCATAGAAGTTGTACCAATTTACAGTCCCATCAATAACTGGGACTGTAAGTGTTCCTTTTTTACTGTATCCACACCAACTTCTATTTTTTTTATTTTTTTTTAAATAATGACAGTTCAGATGGGGTAAGGTAGTATATCATTGTGGTTTTAATTTGAATTTCTCTAATGATTAGTGCTGATGAGCATTTTTTCATATGTTTATTGGCCATTTGTCTATCTTTTTTTTTTTTTTTGGAAAAAAACTCTGCTCATGTCTTTTGCCAATTTTTTGATGGGGTTAAATGATTTTTATCCTACTGATTTATTTGAGTTCTTTGTAGATTCTGGACATTACACCTTTGTACTGGTATAAAGGTGGAGAGATAGGCCTGTGTAATTGATTAGAGGACCCAGAAGTAAATCTGTGGAGCTACATCCACCTGATATTTGACAAAGCAAACACAAATGTACACCGGGGAAAGGAAGGAAGTTTTATTGGGTGCTGGGAAAATTAGAAAATTCCAATTTTCTTCCACAAGCCAAAGAATGGAATAGGACCTCTACCCTTCATTATATATAAAAATTAATTCAAGATGAATTAAAGACTCAAATGTAAATCATAAAATTTCTGGAAGAAATGACAAGAAAAGCTTCTGGACATTAGCCTAGTCAAAGACTCAAAAAAACAAATACAGCAACAACAAAAATAAATAAATAGGTCTTAATTAAATTAAGGCATTAATGCACAGCAAGGGAAATATCAACATAGTAAATAAACAACCTACAGAAGGGGAGAAAATATTTGCAAACTATATATCCATTAAAGGTCTGATATCAAGTTACATAATTCTTATCTCCCTGAAGTGTCTATTGTTCAGAGCAGTCAGAGATCTTCTTAAAAATACTTATTAGATATTCTCAATTTCCTACTTTAAACCCATCATATTAACTCACAGCAATTATAGGAGAATCATGTAGGATCTTGCAGGCCCATAGGAAACTTGAATTTTCTCACAGTTCATGCTCTTCATACTGGCTCTTTCCCATCACAGGTGCCTTCTTCCATTCCCTCTGCTGGGATGGCTTCTCCGCCTTCCTCAGGACTCCAGTGTCAGAGGAGCCTCCCATTGAGCCCTATCTAAAGTGACCTTCCCTATCTCAATCACTAGCCATTGAAGTTGATTTTTTTTTTTTTTATTCTTTGTGGTCACCACTCTCTGAAAATATTTTGTATCTGCATTATGCAGTATGTAATTGAACTGTTGGCATTCCTGGCATGGAGTAGAATGTTTTAAATTTCATTGGAAGGATAGAGGAAAAAGGAAAAGTACCTATGCCAGATAAAGTAGAATCTCAGTTCCCCCAAGTCTTCCTGCATTAGGAAATCTCAGACTTTGTTTGTTTGTTGAGAAAAATAACTTTACGTATTCAGAGCACAATGACAGTAAGACTTAGGAGTGAATTAGGATATGTGATCTCACACTGTTGATATAAACATTCCTCTTAAATAACTATATGAAGCCAGTTCCCCCTCTGGGCTTCCAATTTCTCCCCTAAACTGAAAGGTTTAACTACTATTTCTAACCCTAAACCAAGTTTGTTGGGCTCCACATATGGAGCTTCAGGGTTTTGTTGTTGTTGTTGTTGTTGTTATGTTTTGTTTGAGACAAAGTCTCACTATGTCGCCCTTCGTAGAGTGCCATGGAGTCACAGTTCAAAGCAGGCTCAAACTCTTGGGCTTAAGTGATTCTCTTGCCTCAGCCTCCCAAGTAGCTGGGACTATAGGTGCTCACCACAATGCCTGGCTACTTTTTTGTTGCAGTTGTCATTGTGGTTTTAGCTGGCTGTGGCTGAGTTTGAACCTGCCAGCCTTGGTGTATATGACCAATGCCCTACCCACTGACCTAAGGGCACCACCTGGAGCTTCAGTTTTTAACCTGAATCCATGACTCAGAAATGTGCTGAATATCAGAAATATTCAGTTTTCCTCTGCATTAACAAGACCTGGTCCTTTTATTACATATTTCATAGGTGTAAATACGAGAATACATAGCGTCCTCCACTCCCCCCAGAAACAACTCTCTGGATTTCCTCTTTCCCTGTCAGCCATGTCAGTGGCTTGTCTATTTCTCAGGGGGCATTACCCACATCCCACCCCATTCCCAAACACTTACCTAGTTCAGTAAACCAAGGATCCCCAGAGATTTCATTCTCTTCCAAACCAACAGAGAATCTTAATTATGAGCAGAACAGTAGACCCTGAACATACACAATATTTTCTCCGTTATGTAACATCCTCAGAAAACTTCAAGAAAATTAACCAACAGTTTTAAAGCATAACTTATGATGAGATAATTGTGGTTCTCCCTCATTTCTCTCTTCCTTCTTTCTTTACATTTTTAGTTTAATTCAGAAACTAAAACTCTAGCATCATGCTTCTTTTTGAAACTCTTGACAGAGCTCCACAAAGCAAAGCCATGTTTTAGGCCAGCACTTCTCACCACACAGATGAGGCTCACAGGGGTGAATGAAGTGCCTTCTATCCTAAGGCAGGAGGAAAATGTATCTACAAACTGAGCACAGAGGTCAAGGGCCCCACATCACATCCATCCCTGTCTATAAGTAACCCCAAGATGTTCCAGGTAGAAGCAGGCTAACTTGAGGAAAGGTGGCCCATTCTTCTGAGAAGAAAGAAGAGGAAAACAGTGCTCCAGCCCAAAAAGGCAGATGGCAGCAGGAGCCAGGAGCCAGAAGCCAGGACAGTGTTTCCAAAAGTGCCCATGGAACAGCACCAGCAATTTATTCACAGTTTCCTAGACATTCTCCAAGCAGATTGATGTGGTTTTAGGCCTGCCTGATTGAGCCAGGATTCAGCATTACCAGTTCGTGGAGAATAAACATGTCTCAGTTAAGGTAGTAACAAGCGACTACTTGGGGAGCTCTGAGGCTTTATGCTCTATGTGAAGTGTGATTTGGAAAGCATGTTTGTGCACACACACCTCCACTCTTCAAAAGGAGATGTTCAGGATGCACAATTAATACATATTTTTTTCTAAATACAGAAACAGATTTGGGATTTGGACATGAGAGTAACTTTGCTAAGACTGAGCCCCAAATTACATAATGCTCTCCTGCATTCTTACCAAGTTGTATGCGCCATTTTGTTCTCTTGGGCAGTGGGTAGGGCGCCGGCCCCATATACTGAGGGTGGCAGGTTCAAACCCAGCCCCAGCCAAATTGCAACAAAAAAATAGACAGGCATTGTGGCGGGCACCTGTAGTCCGAGCTACTCAGGAGGCTGAGGCAAGAGAATCACCTAAGCCCTGGAGCTGGAGGTTGCTGTGAGCTGTGTGACACCACAACACTCTACTGAGGGTAATAAAGTGAGACTCTGTCTCTACAAAAAAAAAAAAAAAAAACACACAACAGAACAAAACAAACAAAAAAATTTATCTCCTCTTGTCTTTTTTATTTTTGTCTGTGTCTACAGAGAATACCTCAAGTTATTCAAGTGAACATTATGGAAAATCAAAACACCGAAGAGTCCCCTTCCTCACTGAACTGAGTAAGTTGTGTATTGAGAGCAAAATTCGGTGAAGGAAATTTTGTGATGCATAACTGATGTCCCAAGGTTGTTTTTAGAATCCACCGTCAAAGGACTAAGGAAGCAGAATGGGGCCCAGAAAGGTTGAAGAGCTTGGCTGGATGTTACTTTCAGCTTTTCCTCAAATGGTGACATCATCTGGCAGAGCCTTAGGTTTGGGTGTCAGGGTGCAGGAATAACCTGTGCCTTCTCCACTCTCCCCATTATACTGAGACAGAGGATACGAGCACATGGCTGGGTCTGATTCAGGTGGAGGGCCATGGATTAGAAGCCAGCTATAAAGGGTCTTCCTCCACTGACTTATCTCTCCTGCTGCTTTGGGTCAGATACCTGCCTTCCCTGTAGTGACACTGGGCTGGGGCTGGAGTTAGCATACAGACTTTGAGGAGTGCTCACTCTTGGAATCCATAACTTTTGTGTCCCAGGTATCTTCCCTGCATCCTCTTAATCCCAGACCCAAGTCATGCTTTTCTAAAATGGAAAAACCCTTTGAAAAGTTCCCTAGACATTTTCCTAGTAGTAAATCAACACTTGGATTTTTGAGAAGAAAAGGAGTAAGTACTAAAGAAGAGGAAAGTAGTGCCTTTAATGCAGATTGAATTAGTTTAAAGATGGCCTCTAGAGCCTGTCCTAGGTGTGATTTGACCTGATTCCCTAAAACAGAAAAATGCTTAACGAGCATTTTATGATTTACAGTATCCAAGTTACGGGAACTTATCTCAAACTGGAAAGGAAGCAGGGGGAATTTGAGAGGAATCCATAGGTGTCAGCACCATGTGAGCTGAGAGAGGACCAGCACAGCAGGTGGGAAGCCATTTGGTCACCCTGGATCCTGGGGAAGTCTCAGATCCCTGGATCCTGTCTGGTACCTACCAGTATATTTGTAACCACCTCGAAGCTGTCACAGTTTTTATTTATATTTTGCCATTTTCTCCTCCTTTGAACTATCACTAACTCCCAAGGTGTGTGTAGTTGACCCTTCGTATCCCTAAGGAATTGGTTCCAGGACTGCAAGTACCAGCATCCTCTGACACTTGAGTCTCTAATATGAAATAGCACAGTAAAGTTGACCCTCTTGATCTAGGGGTTTCCACCCACAGCTTTCTGAATTCTTGGATGTAAAACCTGTGAATAGGGAGTGCTGACTGAATATGCTAAATATGTTCATTTGAAGAAGACTCTAAGTTAGGGTGGTTAGGAGGGGATCAGCCCACTTCCTACTGGCCCAGAGGAGCACCTGGTCGCTCTCCAAGGACTTACAGGCTTTGTCCAACTACAGGCTTTCTGGCACCAGGCAGCCGATGTCAAACTAACCTGACAAGTCAGCCACCAGCTCTCTCAGTTTCTTGTTCTTTGGCTGACAGGAAAGGGTCACAATGACATAGAAGCTGTCAGGCTTCATGCCAGCACTTTGCAGAGCCTGCAGGAGAATGACCTGAAGCTGAGGCTTCTGGTTTAGGGTGACACAGCAAGATTTGTACAAATGCTCTTGGAATGTGTGTGTGTGTGTGTAGGGCTGGCAATGCAAGGAGAGAAAAGCAGAAGTACACAGAACATATGGGTCTATGTTAGTCATACTTTGCTCACTTTTTTTTTTATAAAAATACTGGTGTTCTCAGACGAAAAATGATTCATTAATATCACCACTATGTCATTGCTCCAAAACTTACTAAGAAATAATTTAAGTGATCAGAGAATAACCAATCTTGGGAAGGAATGTATTGAGTCGTATGTCCAGCTGTTTGTTTTGATCAGCAATATCAAGAACTGTAATGTTAAGAACAATGAAGGCTGCTGGACATTATCCTACTGGCAGACTGACAAGTTAACCTGCCACCATTTCATGGATACTGGCAGAAGATACAAAATTCCTGCATCAGACACAAAACAAACAGTTTCTTACTCAAAGCAGTAACAGTGGCTAGAGCATCATCATTTTTGTGCTCATTGCCCAAGCACTGCTTACCCCTGGTTGACATGAAAAGAGCCGGGTGACACGTGTACCCACAGTGAATTGCTTCATAGGACAGGAATCTGCTGTTAGGAAACCAGGATCTTTTATAAAAGGCAGTAGCAGGCCTTCCCTTTGCTCTAGTGGGAGACATTATCTCTCTTTTCCAATGCTGTTTTTCAACCAATATTTTGAGGCATGGGTCTAGAGACAAAGCCCAACAAAGATCAGATCCCTTCACTTCTGGGGGCTACCTACCAGGCTCTGTGTTGCAGTCTGGGGCCAGTGTAAATAAGCAAATGGATAATTTAGCTACCAGTGCACTGGCTGATTCTCCAGGCTCTTCCTGCACAAAGTGTAGCCCATGAATCATCAACATAACCTCACCAGCTTCTGGGAGCATGACCCTTTAATTCATACCCTGGACCCAGTGAATCAAAATCTGCAGTGTAAAAAGATCCCAAGGTGGGTCCTATGCACATTAATTTTGGAAGGCACTGTTTTCACTCACTCTGGCTCCAATAACTCGAGGAATTAAATGCCAAATCATCTGAAGCATAGTATTATGAGGAAAGACTGTAACTGGTGTGACCATGTGTCCCTACTTATGCCTATTTCAGTGCAATTTTTTTTTTTTTTTGAGGCAGTTTTACTTTGTTGCCTTTGGTAGAGTGCTGTGGTGTCACAGCAACTTCAAACTCCTGGGCTTAAGCAATTCCCTTGCCTCAGCCTACCAAGTAGCTGGGGTTTCAGTGCAATTATTAAGTGCCTCCTTTTCCTCCCCCAAATGTCCTAGTTTGAAAGATAAATTGCAGTAGAGCGTCTGTAAATTGACCAAGGAGGAGGTCAATGTAAGGAACTAGGCCTACTTACTGACGCGTACATGTGGTGTGTGTCCAGTCTGTGAAAATTAGGGCAGCTTAAGGAGGTGGTCATTGTGAGGAGGTAGTCAGCTATGGGGGCTCTACTGTACCTAAGTGTGACAATCAACACAGTTCTGGAGAAACTGAACTGTGGTATTGGAATGTCCCCTTGATGGTGAAAACACCCAAGGGGATACATGTCTTTAGGGCAGGAAGACACTTGGAAAGGAAAAATATGTCCTGAGGTCAGAGTAGATCCTGAGGAGAACCCAGAGTAGGTGTCAGATCCTATGGTCAAGCGCTCACCCATTAGACTTGGTTGTTGGTGTCTACATTCTTAAGTCTGTCTTCTTGCCTTTTTTTTTCTGCCTCTTTTGCCTTGCAGAAAACCCCTACAACATCCACTTCATCGAGCAGCTTGGTGGACTGGAAGAGGCTCTGCCAGGGACAGACCTGCATCTCAGCACATCCTTTGCTACAGGCACTGTCTTTTCTGACAGCTTCTTGGATTCCCTCCTGGCCACGGTAAGGACAGCGAAACCAAGGCTCTCCCCAAACCAAAGCCCTTGCAGAGGGGTGAATGGGCAGGTTAGGGCTGCATAGATGATAACACCTCATAGCTGTAAATTCTCTTTTATTTTCCAAAAAGCTCATTCACATACATTTTCTCGTCTTTCCTCACAACTACCTGGTGAGGAAAGCAAAGTTTTCACATTTTCAAGATTAAAACTTGAGGCCCTTAGAGGCAGAGTGCAAGACTCTTGGCTTCAACTGCGTCTCAGCAGAAAGGGCCCTTGGTGTGGCACTAGTCAGACAAGAGACACTGCTTTCTCTCTTCTCCAAACTCTCCCCAACAGCACATGTGGAAACTGACCATAAAAGGGCCTATGGATTTCAGGGAACATAATCCCGGCCTCCAGAGGTGTGAGCTTTCTTTAGATCTGAGCTAAATCTCTCTCCACGTTGCCTCTCTCAGAGGGCACTTTTGACACATGGTGTTCTTCAGTTCTCAGCACCTCTTTAGCCACTAAGCAGGTCTCTTGCATCTGTTACAGGATTCTTATAAGCAGAATTAATTAGTCATACAAATGCCAGCATTGTTCCAGGTGCTAAGGATATAGCATGGAAGAGACAGGTGGAAGTTTGCACCCACTTGGAGCTTGCGCTAGATAAGTAGCTCAGGGTGCCAGTTACAAGGGCTGAGGATATGTGAGGCAGGAAGTGCAGGGTTTGGGGAAGTGGCTGCAGGCTGCAACAGCATGCCCACCTGTTCAGTGAGTCCCAGACTGAAGGAGAGGAGGGCCCCATAGACCATCAGAGCTTTGGGGGAGAAACGCTTCAAGCAGAGACAGTGAGGCATCCTGGCAATGCTCAGGGAATTTGAAATTGACTAGGACCCACAGAATCCATGTGTAGCCATTTGTGAATGACTAAAACTCCTCCAAGGCCACCCTTAACCCACTACCTCACAGACACTTCCCACCCGGGTATTTCAAGAGAAGTGTCGCAACGCAGCTGGATGTTGATGTGCAGGGCTATCTCTGCACAGCTGAACAAGCTTGCTGTCCTCTTTAGAAAGGCAGCTTTCCTGATTTGCAGGGTGCCTCCAGGGTGGGGCTTGCACATTTAGGGGCATGTGGCTGGGCACATGTATCTCCCTGGTGACACCAACACTGTTTGGTACTGAACAGATTATGTTGTCCTGGATCCGGCATCTCTGAGCCTCAGCAGGGGTCTCATAAACCCCAGGGAGGTCTCAGAGAGATAACAATACTTCAGTGATAGTTTAACATTCAACAGGTTGGTAGGCAACAAGATTCCTGAAAGGTTAAGCAGCACCGCCCAACCTTGACTGAGCCAGACAGGGAAACATCAGAAGAAGTCAAGGCAGCTCACTTTTCTGCAGAGGTAGCTCCATCCGAGAAAGTGCTCTATCACAATCTGTCACCCGTGTGTCAATTCACTTGCCTGGAATTAATGACTGGAGTGTCAGGCTGAAGGTGACATCTGATGAGCCTGACCTGTCTGAATAACACATTTTAGATGGGTTTACGGCTCCAGTTCTCTTCAGAGATTCCTAGATGGAAGGAAGCTTCATGCCTTAAATTAAACCGGAGACTTAATTAAACTCTGCTGGCCCACACTGGCAGAAACAAAGCCACAGATTTTATTAATAGGTGGCGGGAAGTGCAGGATGGACAGAGAAGGGCTAGAAGACTGGAAAGAAAAGCAAATGAACACACACAGCACAGACCCGGGTAGGGAACACAGGTTCACTGGGTAGTAAGAGTCCTGAACCAGCCATGCATTGGTGCCTTGGCCCAGCAATGGCACTGCCATTCTGCACCGTGTGAGTGTGGCCTTGGCCCCGGGCAGTCTGAGCAGTACCCTTCGCTCCCAACTTCCCTTCAGCTGTCATGGCAGTGGGCAGCCCTAAGCAGCATGGGGTGACCGAGTGCTGGAAAACAAAATGAGCTACGTAAAACCTCAGGAGTCTGGGCTGGGCCGAGTGGCTCATACCTGTGATACCAGCCCTCTGGGAGGCCAAGGCAGGTGGATTGCTTGAGCTCAGGAGTTCAAGACCATCCTAAGCAAGATCCAGATCCTGTCTCTAACAATAGCCAGTTGTTGTGGCAGGAACCTGCCATCCCAGCTACTAGGGAGACTGAAACAAAAGGATGGCTTGAGCCTAAGAGTTTGAGGTTGCTGTGAGCTAAGATACCACAACACTCTACCAAGAGTGACAAAGTAGGACTCTGTCTCAAAAAAAGAAATCTCAGGAGTCTTTTCTGAATCCCCATGGTCAAGTCTGTGGGAGAGAGGAAAAGCCACACAGTGTGGCCTGACACAGCGGCCAGTCACATGAGGTCGCAACCCACATTGGGCATTAGCTTATCCTGAAGCGCTCCTGGAAGGTGCTTTACTAAGGACTGACGCTGGTCACCTAAATAAGGAGAGTGAATGGGCATCAGAGCACCTGGGTGGAAGGAGTCCTTCGTGTTAAGGGAGTGGGTTCGCACCTCTAAATGTTACCTAGCAGCCTTTGCCCTGCTCTTGAGTCTTCATGATGTGTGACACAGCGAAATGAATGCATTTTAATTTCAATTAAATGAGTTTCAACGCCTTTGTTTTCAATTTTCAATGTTTGGCTCATCTTTACCAGAACTAAATGCTCCCCACTCTTTTCCCCTCCCCCTGAGGCTGCTGCTACTGGTCCTACTTGCCCTTCTAAGGTCATTTGTGATTTCCGATCATAGCATCCACTCAGAAAGAAAGAACACAGGCCCAGCCCCAGCCTCCACCTCCTCGGGTCTCGCCTGCTAGGTGCCCTTGGGTCTTACCTGGACTCCTGAATTTGCATTTGGTCTCACAGAAATTGCTTCCATGAGGAAGAAAACATTTATCATCCAGCACTAAAAACATGGGGAGTCACTAGGACAGCTCCAGAATGTGCTCCATTTCATCCTCCACACATCTCCTCCCTCAGGGTTGGCAGGAAGGCAAAGCCTCTGAGCTCCCCACAGGGTAAGATGGCAGTGAAGGCCTGACAGCCTTCATTCTCCAAGAGGCCCCATGACAGACATCACTGATTACCACGATTCTCTTCCCCCAGGTCAAACCCAGCACAGACTTCTAGGAATTTATTTTGATAAGCTTTGTTGAGATAATATCAATAATAATAGCAAAATCTGTCATAAGAGAAGTAACAACATCTCTCAAGCACTTGCCTTGTGCCAACAAAGTATATCACCTACATTACCTTGTTTGATTCTCCTGTCAAACACTGAGGCTTAGCAGGATAAATAATCCACTAGGTCACATCGCTTGAACATAAAGAGTTGTTTTTCAGAGCTAAACTAATGTGCTTCCCAAGTCAGACCTCACTACCACAATCAACAGAAATTGTCATCTGTGATTATCAGTATCTTTCTTGTACAATGATTTTCAAGTTTGGCTTAGAGGAACCCATCCCTGAGAGCGATGAGGGGCTGCTGGCCACAGGCAGAGGAGGGCAGCTACAAGCAAGTGGCCAGCTCATCTTGGCCTCCCATCCTCTTCCCCTCCATCAGAGTATCCACACCATACTGGAGGTGCCCACACAATGATTGATTGTTCAAAAGATTTTGAAAGTGGCGGGTGTGGTGGCTCACGCCTGTAATCCCAGTACTCTGGGCAGGTGGATTGCTGGAGCTCAGGAGCTCAAGATGAACCTGAGCAAGAGCGAGACCCCGCTTCTAAAAAACAGAAAAAACAACCCGCTGTTGTGGTGGGCACCTGTAGCTCCAGCTACTCAGGAGGCTGAGGCAAAAGGATCGCTTAAACCCAGGAAGTTGCTGTGAGCTATGATACCATGGCACTCTACCCCAGGGCTACTGAGTGAGACTGTCTCCAAAAAAGAGAAAAAAAGAAAAAGAGTTTGAAACCACCCTTTGGAAGTGGGTCTATGTGACCAACAGAGACGCATAAAATGAACAGAACCCGGCTCTGCTCTGCCGCAGGTTTCTTCTAATTTCCCTCCCAAACCGCCTTCCAGTTTGGCTCCTCACACCTGCAGCTGAGGGTCCACACTAAGACATATGCGTCCCATTGCTACTCACGGGTTATAGTTAGACTCAGAATGCTTCTTTGCCTGATGCCCACACTGTACAGAAGGGCAAGACCACAAACAGGTGCACTGAGAACAGACTTCCTCAGGGGAAAAGGAGGCTGCCACATCCGCAGTGTCGACGTACATGAGAGCACAGGTGTGACTCTAGTCCCTGCAAGCTGCATCTGCAACCTGATATTAAGGACCTCCTCCTTCCCACGTTTACTGGGAAAGCTAAACAGAAAGCTTCCCCAACCCCTGTGTCCTTCCCCATCAAGCCTACTAAATACTGAGGAGCACGAAGTCCCCCCCGGGGTGGGGGGCAACAAAGCCACAACGTGATGTGAACTTGTTGCCACTAAGAAACACTGGTGTTTTGTTTTAAGTTTTCATGCATTCCTATTCCTTGATAGATCTGTATTTTTTTCTCCATGGAAAATAATGCATTTTCTCTCCAAATCTCTTGGTGCAGTTGACATTAGAACAGCTTCTAGTACCCTCGGTTTCCTGCCATAGACGCCTGCTCCAGCTGCAAATACATCCCTGTGAGGTGTAATTGAGGTTCTCATTTCATTCTCTACCAGTTCCACAGCTATAAAGATTAAAATATGTTAAAGCAGCTAGCCCCATATGCACAGCTCTTGTATGAATGTACAAGAAAGACGTCAAGAGCTAACCATGAACTTGGGGAGCATTTCCCTTTACTTGCAAGGAAATGGAGGCTCTCAGAGATGACTTATCATTCTCAAAGTCATTCAGCTTGTTACCCACAGTTGTCCTGACACATAGCCTCATTCTGAATTAGGAGTATTCCCAGACAACATTTGATCTTAGGACCTTTTTGGATTCTCAGAAGAAAAAGCAGCAAGAGGCTAAAATCTATACTACTAGGTAATACTCTAGACTGGTTCTGGATGACACCTCAAGATTCAATGTAGCTAAAAAGTAGAACTCGTTGGGCTACAACTTTCTCTAACATTGAAGGTCCAAGTTCTGATAAATGCAGGGTGTCCTAAAAGTCACCATAGATAGAGAAAATGGGAAATTGTAGCTAAATGTACCTTTATTTATAAAACATTCATTACAAAATTTTACAAAATATTTATAAAATATTATCTACATGCAGGCCGCCTCTTTCTGAACACACACACACACACACACACACACACACGCAGTTTTGCCTCCCACTCATGGTGAACACATCCCAGGACATCTGTTGTCCTGTAGTATTTCCTGTGCATGAGGCTTTTGGACACCGTGTATTTTGAGATTAGAAACACCGTCCAAGTTTAGAGGTCTGAAAATATTTCAAGCACATTTACACTCACAGATTTTCTTGAGCCACAAAAAAATTTTAAAAAAGGAAGGAAGAAGAGACAGAGAGAGCGAAAAGAAGGAAAGGAAAGCAAGGAGAGGAAAGGAAGGGAAAGGAAAAGAAAAAGGAAAGAAAGTAAGAGGCTGAGAAAGGTCGGTATCAGAGAATGCAAATCCTAAGGAGAGGACGTGAGTTCACAAGTACAGCTGACATGCAAATCCTTGTGTTCCTCGATGTAGAATTGCAATGCTTTTGATGTCAAACCTGAAGAAATGCTATGTTCAAAAGCTAAGCCTCTCTTAGTTAAATATGCAAAGAGGTACCAACACCAGGATAATCCTGGAATTTACACCTTGTCTTTAATCAGTGGAGCATTACTCTAATAGTATTATGTTTGCTCACTCTACACTGTGGCCACCTGTCCTTAAATAGATGGGGGCTCAACTTGGATTTACATCCTCCACTCCCTCCTGGATGTCAGGGGACCTGATCCCATAAACACCCTCTGGGTAGTGGTGGGATGCGGCAAAGACAAGCCACAGGAGGAGCCGTCACACTGGGGACTCATAGACTGGAGACTGGGGCGAGGTTGTCTTTTAAGCTGAAAAATACTGACATTTTTATTTTCTCTTAATCAATAGAGGTCATATTTTTTCCTTGGGTCAACTTGTCCTAATCACTGCTATGTTTTGCCAGCAATATTTGTTTATTTGTTAAAAACTAGCTGCCTGTTATAGTCAATATTCTCAGAACTTCTGAATACCTGCTTTGTTCAATGCACTTCTGAGGACATGAATGTTAGGTAGACAAAGTCTTCCTTCTGTGGGAGCACCGCATTTTAAAGAGCTATTGCTCAGTCTCATCTAAGTGTCACCAGTGTCAGAACCAACTGGGTTGCTCTTTAAATTCTAATTCTCATTACTGCCTATAAATTCTGATTCAGGAGATCTGGGATCCCAGAAACCTAAACTTGTTCATATCACTCCAGATGATTCTAATGCATCAGAACTCATGATTTAAAAAAAAAAGAAGAATTTAGTAATATATGCAGGCTATCTCATCACTTCTGCGAACAATCCTAGAAGTTGGGCATTATCATGTCAATGTTAAAGATTATAAAACCATTGCTAAAAATAATAAATACATATATTGCCCACAGTAACTCATCTAACATGTGACCGTCCAAGATACAAACCCAGGTTTGTTCCATGTATACACCACCGACTATAAAGTACAGAAGAATAAGATAGATTAAAAGCCAGTGGCCATGGGATCACAAAGAAAGAAAAACATCATTCTAATGAAGAGGCCCAGGAAAGAATCTACCTGATGGGAGATGAACTAGAGGGTCACAGGTAAAGGCATGAAGGAGAAATAGGAGACTCGAGCAACTGCATACTCTAAGATAGGGTCAAGAATGGGAGATGAGCCAAAAAAGGAAGATTGGACAGATTGGGAAGGTTTTGAAGGCCAGTGAGGAGTCTGCAGCTGGGTTTATGGAAGGACACTGAAGGTTCGAGAAGGTACATGTCTGTGTTTCTGGGGAATCACTTGGAAAGCATCACAAACTGACTGCAGATGCAAAGAAAATCCAGGCAGGAAAACTGGTATAGAAATCCAGGCTGCGTAAGATTGAGTCCTTGAATTCAGCAGTAGAGAAAATGAATGGTAAAATTTCTAGAACAGTTTGAATTGAATTCATCCCAGTATTTATTATAAAAACAAACTTTTTGCTTTTCCCGTAGGTAGTATGCAGAAATAGCAATTCTCATTTCTAGTGCAGCAAAGTCTAATTTAAATAAAACAAAAGGTAGAAAATTAAAAATATTCAATAAATTTGGGGGAATAAATGAGTAATACATTACAATGACATTTACATGTACAATGAAGCCTGTTGTACGCTGAACGTGTTAGGGAGCCTGGAGTTTACAAAAACAGCTAGGATATGGAGACTCAAGCTTATTTCAGAACAAGGTGCTCAAGCCATCCTCTGAGGGTACTTTGATGCCCAAAACTCTAAAATGTGATGCTTTCTAAAAATTTGATATACAAGAGGTAGGGTATGTTTATTAGATTCACAAGTTGTTGACTGGCCCAGTGTGACTCAAGACCACAAAGAAACCCTTTCTCCTTCATCCCATTCCGAGTCCTGGGCTGAGACCCAGACTGGCAGGTTGCTTTCAGCCTATTTACAGGTTTTACAGGTTTCTCACTGAGGCAATCTGTGAACATGAGAGGTCAGCCAGTCAGGTCACCATAAGCAAACCATTGGCATTGCCGCCAAGCCTGGTCCCCAAGTCATTAGGAGATATTTTGGGCACTTGGTTACCAGGCTCATCAAGAGCACCCCCTGGTATTGTCAGCTGACCCCCTCCATACAGCACTTCCTCTGCACACACCACACCATTGCACAAGCTAAGGCCCCTCCTACTCACTGCGGTCTCTCGCCAGTCCAATCACTTGGTTGGATAAAATAGGTCTTCATGACCAGGTCAAAACCCATGTGTGCAGTGTTGTGGTAGGAGTAATTCCCTGTCAGAGGTGTGAACATCACTCTGGAGGGCCTCCCAGGGACACCCATTAAAGGCTGACACCAGCTTGGATGCTCCTGTGTCCACAGCGAGGTGATGGGGTTAGGGCCTCCTGGCTGGGTGGATCAACACAGAGTGCTCCGTGATTTCATGGCCCCTGCTAGACCAGGATGAGCTCCTTTGGAGAGATTTTTTGTCCAATTCATACACGTTCTTAGAAAATTCCAAGTCAACAGCCACTTTTTCTTCTGGATCATGTGCAGCACTGATAAGCAGCTGGTGACCTCCAGTGAGTGTCAACAGTTCTCACAGAGTCCCCATACGTGGTCAGTTCCCTCATTTTGTCCATCATTCATAGCCATGAGGGCTGGGTGCATCTTGACCACACGGCCTCCAGGGAGGGCCTTGGGAGAGCAGGACCAGTCAGTGAGGGCACTGGGCACTGGAGCTTGTGCTGAGACCAGGGTCAGGCCCAGAGCTGCAGTCACTGCTGCCAACCGGTCTGAAGATGAGGACATAGTCTCAGCAAGGGCTGGCATTGGTGACAGGGCTGGGGTGGGAGCGGTGGGAGGACCACTTACGATTACTGTCCATGTGATCCTCTTGTCATGAGAGGTCTGTGCATTCGTTCATTCAACACCTAAAATTTCTAAAGTATACAGTAACGGCTCGGCGCCTGTGGCTCAGCAGGCTAAGGCGCCAGCCACGTACACCTGAGCTCACGGGTTCGAATCCATCCCGGGCCTGCCAAACAACAATGATGGCTGCAACCAAAAAATGGCCGGGCGTTGTGATGGGCACCTGTGGTCCCAGCTACTTGGGAGGCAGAGGCAGGAGACTCGCTTGAGCCCAGGAATTGGAGGTTGCTGTGAGCTATAATGCCACAGCACTCTATCCAGGGTGACAGC
>CAUYON010013264.1:0-13081 GCA_963573935.1 Arctocebus calabarensis
AAACTGGGGACCTTCTTGGTGTGGTGAGGTTAAGTGGCTCTGTCTTATTTTCAGCTGGTCTTTAGACCCTAGAGAACTGTTACTCTGGATTGAAATCTGAGCTGTGAAGGAATACCAGAGTTAAGTCGCCGCACCCCCCACTGGCAACAATTGAAAAAGCCAAATCAAACCTTCCCACTACCACACACCCAGGGTACCACTTTGGAAAGTTCTCAGGTGATTAGCCCAACTGAAGAGGTGCTAATGAATTATCCTAGCCAGCACCAATCTCAAATGGAAAAGTTAAAAAAGTCTCTGGCAACTAGCTAGCAGGGATCCGCTGGAAGCTCTTGTATAATTCATTTCAATGCTCTGTGAGCTCAGGAGCTCCCCCCACCCCACCCCAGCCAGTAAATTAGTCTGGGAAGGTTGATGCCTCCTTCCCCACCTTTTCCCTCTGTCACACCCAGTTGGTGGTAACAGTTGTGACCAGTTTCCTCCAATGAGCCGATGCTCCAGAGGGTTGCACCTGCCTGGGTCACAGTGAGGTCCGTGGGTCCACAACCAGTCCGCTACTCCCTGTCACTGGCGGGGGAGGTGGGGCCTGACAACCTGGGTACTTAACAGGGGCTGGGGCGTTTCACTCAGTTCCAGCCCTATCCCTGATTGATGTTGCTGCTGGAACAGAACAAGTTCGCAGGATTTATTTCTGTCAAGGCTATTTTCCCTGATCAGACTGGGGCTGCAAATGGGTTTTACTCTGTCTGTGAGTTCCAGCCCTTTGACTCGGCTTTCATCCCCTGAGGGCAGGTTAAGCAAAGCAGCCCCTCTGCGAGTATTCTCCCACAACAATTCCACAACACTTGGAAAGGAAAATCAAACCTTCCCACTACCACACACCCAGTGTACAACGTTGGAAAGTCTTCGGGTGATTGACCCAGTTAAAGAGGTACCAATCAATTGTCCCAGCAAGTATCAACCTCAAATCAAAGAGTTGAAAAGTCTCTGGTGACTAGACAGCTGAAGTCTGCTGGCAGCTTTAGTATAACTCACTCCAGTGTTCTGTGAGCCCAGGAGGCCCCCCCCCCAAGCCAGTAAATTAGCCTGGGAACGTTGATGCCTCTTTCCCCACCTTGCCCCTCTGTCGCACCCAGTCTCTGGTAACCCTGCAGGGCTGTGGTCCAGTTCCCTCCAATGAGCAGATGCTCTAGAGGTTTGCATCTGCCTAGGTCACACGGGGCTCTGTGGCTCCTTAGCCAATCCATCGGTTATGTCGATGTTGGCAGGGGGGGAGGTGAGGCCTAACAACCTGGGTACTTGATGCGGGCTGGGGTGATTCACTCAGTTCCAGCCCTGTCCCTAATTGATGTAAAGTAGATGAAAAAGCTGATAGAACAGAACAAGTTCGCAGAATTTCTGCCCTGTGGAGGAGACGCTGGGCTGCTAATAGTCCTGACTTAGTCTGTAAGCTTCAGCCCTTTGTCTCAGCTGTCATTCCCTGAGGGCCAGGTGTGGCTGAAATTTAGCAAAGCTTTGGTCCACTTCAGCCAGCCATTTTTCAGCCAGATGCTTTTCGGCTCACTCTCTCACTGCTCCCGAGCTGGGAGAACAGCACAGACCAGCGGCAACCCACACCCTGTCCACACCCCTCGAGAAAGTGTTCAAGAATCTGGACTCCATGGGGGATAGACCTCCTGACCTCAGGGTGAGAGTGCAGGGGAGTGTCGGGAGTTCCAACTTGCAGGTAGAGAATATATACAGTTTTATATAGCTTTATGCCTGGCAGGAGAGTGCCATGGCACAGGGGAAGGTCCGGTTTTTAGAGGGTCTCTCCCATGGGGTAGAGTGGGAGGACATCTGAACTCTGCTCGCTTGCTTGTATCGAGGTATGGCGTATACTGTGAGCTGTTCTCTTGGGGGAGGGGACTCTCATCCACTTGGTGATGTGCTCTGTACCTTTTACTTGTATCCTTGTGATTGCAGGTCATTCCAGCAGGGTTGATGTGCGTTCCTGGACCTTGTCTCTTGGCTCAGATCTAAACCGTTGGCTTTCTTGCTAAATTTCTGTCCTTTAACTCTCCTTCTGGACAGGAGCGTCTGCAGAAAGCTGGTTACAGACCACCATCTTGGCTCCTCCCCCTGTTCCATGATTCTATGTGATGACTACCAGATCAAACAGATAAGAATCTTTCTGAATCTAATGTTCTCTAATTCTCTTCATATGTTGATGTCAGAAATAGAAAATTCATTCTTTCCTGGATTAGATGCTACTCAATCCTATCTTGAAGTATTTATAGTTCTGTGCAAAGGATTTATGGAGGAATATTACACAGCAAAATTTACACACACTCACACACACAACAATAATGAAATAGAAATGGTAAGGTTGGAGAAAGAAGAGTAAAGGAGAATAGAAACACTGGAGTAGTGAAGAAGACTATTTTAGGAAGAATGGTGGAAGACAACCTTTAAGATGATATTTAATATTCGGTTTTAGAAAAAAGGATGTGAGATTCTTCTTTGGCCCTTCACACCTAGAAATTTGGGTTGAGTGAACACTCACATGGACAAATGGGATAAACAGAGACTTTGGACTTGGAAGTCCAAAACAAGAGAACGAGTGAGTCTTGCAGAGATTAACTATTGTCCAGGATTTGGACTCAGTTTATTTTGGGGGCTTGTTTTCCGTTTTTCCCTTTGTCTGGGTATAACCCATACCCACTCTTGCATCTGATTTCTTTTCGAAGGGCTGAGACTTTAAAATTCTTCTTTTGTTTTACTTATTTGAAAGTCATCTGTATTCTTCTGTTGGTTGCCTTTACAGTTTTAACGTGACATAAGTCTAATCAAGATTAAAATTAATCAATATTTTTTCTTCTTTGAAACACCCTTTAAAGTACTCATCATTCTCTCTCTCTCTCTTTTTTTTTTTTGAGACAGAGCCTCAAGCTATCACCCTGGATAGAGTGCCGTGGCATCACAGCTCACAGCAACCTCCAATTCCTGGGCTCAAGTGAGTCTCTTGCCTCTGCCTTCCAAGTAGCTGAGACTACAGGCGCCCGCCACAAGCCCGGCCATTTTTTGGTTGCAGCCGTCATTGTTGCTTGGCGGGTCCAGGGGCTGGATTCGAACCCGCCAGCTCAGGTGTACGTGGCTGGCGCCTTAGCCTGTTGAGCCACAGGCGCCGAGCCTCTCTCTCTTTTTTTTAATCCTCGATACATTTTACACTTTTAAATGTATTTACAGTATTTATAGTCTCCTTTGCTCATTGATTTCTGCATTCTCTTTCTTCCTTCTGGGTTTAATTTCCTTTCTGGGAAAACATATCTCTTACATAGTTATTTCATTAGAGATTTGTAAGTTGTTAACACTTCCAGTTTTTATATTTTTGAAAATGTTTTTATTTTGCTCTCTGGTCTTGAATGATAATTTCATTGTCCGCTGAAATCTGTTCTGAGAATTATTTCCAAAGTTCTCTGAAGATGTGTCTTTGGTCTTCTGCCATCTATATTGTTTATATACATACATATATTAGGGAAACAGTCATTTCTTCCTGTTGGACGTTGGAATTTCTCATTTTTTCTCCTATATTTTGTAGGTTCAGTAAGAAATGTCTAGGAGGGATTAAATTTTGTTTGTCTTACGTAGGCCTCATTGTGCTTTTTACATCTCAAAGTTCATATCTGTCATTGATTTTTGCTCCAATCTTTATTATTCACCTTTTTCTGCTTATATTGTGTCTCATTTATTCTTCTTACTCTAATACCTTAAGGTATTAGATACTATAATGATTATAGTAGCTTCTACTACCTTATTCTAATAAAGGTATCTTATTATTAGAATAAGGTAGTAGAAGCTATAATCATTAATTTGAGGGTTATGTTTTTTCCTAATATTGATGAATATGCAATAATTTTTTTTGAAGCATTGCTCTTATTATATCATACAATATTTGACATATTGCTTTCTTATTTTCATTTAGTTCAAAATATTATCTCTAATTTCTTTTTTTAATCCATGGATTATTGAAAGGTATATTATTTAGTTTGCCAAGTATTGATAAACATGTCTAGATATGTTTTCCTTATATATGTCTAATTTTTTCCATTGAGGTCAAGAAAAATATTTTTGTCACTTTTTGGGAGGAATTTGTTTATAATGTGCTTTGGTTTAATTTTCTTCATGACCTTGTGCTTGAGATTTATTCATTTTCTTGGGTCTGTTAGTGTAAAGATTTTTCCTTAAGTCTGGGAAAGTTTCAGTTATTATTTACTGAATAATAATTTTGTGCCTCTACCCCCAAAGACTCCAATTATCCATTTATTGGAATCCTTGAAATTGTCCCACAGCCGATGGCTCTTTTTTTGTTTTTAGATTAGTTTTTAGTATTTTCCTTTTGGATAGTTTCTATTTCTGTGTCTTCAAGTTCACTAATCTTTTCATATTCAATGTCTAATCTGCCTCTAAATATATTCTATGTATTTTTTCTTCTCATACATTGTAATTTTGCACTTTGGGAATTTGATTTTATTTTTGTCTATAAAATTCCTATTGCTACTTAATTTTTTTGGTAAAAATCTTTATATCTCAAAGTTCATATCTGTCATTGATTTTTGCTCCAATCTTTATTTTTTATTTTTTTTTATAGGTCCAATTTTTTATTTTTTAAACATCAAAGAATCTGTTTCTCTAAAGCCTAGTCCTTAACCCTCTCTTTCTGGTTCTCCAATAAATTCCTTTCTTTTTATTTATTTATTTTTTAAAATACATGTATTTTATTGTTCTTCATTACATTATTTCCTCCCCCCCCACCTCTGGGTGGTAAGACAATTTATTTACAGAAAAGAATACAGAAAACACTAAAGCTCCTGTTAGAGGGAGAGAATTCAAGTGGGAAGAGAGAAGCTCTCTCCGTTTCTCTCCCGGTCTTTCCCCGTCTCCTCCTTTAGGCCTTTAGTCTCAGGGTATATATAGGTGTATGGGTTCCTTGGCCTGGAAACGAATGAATACAGTCCCAATCTTTATTATTCACCTTTTTCTGCTTTTCAGATTTTAAATGTCAATCCTTAAGTCTGCTATTTTATTATTGTTTTTTAATCTTTGTTTCTTGTTTTTATGACTACCTTTTCTCACTTTTTATGTGACTCAAACTTTGTTTTATAATTCAATTTTCATATATTTTTAGTGCTTTTAATATATCATCATATAGTTTGTAGTGGTTGCCCAAGGCACTAAAACGTACATATGTAAAATCGTTATTTCCATTTAGATCCTTTTATAATTCCCACTTTTAAAAGATAATATTTTTAGTATCTTAGCAGAGATACTATGGATACTATGTTAGATGACACTGTAACTTTTGTTTCCTTAGCTAAATGTAATCTAAAAAACGCATGAGGAAAGGGATGGTCTATTTACCCATTTTTTTTTTTTTTTTTGAGATAGAGCCTCAAGCTGTCACCCTGGATAGAGTACGATGACATCACAGATCACAGCAACCTCCAATTCCTGGGCTCAAGTGAATCTCCTGCCTCTGCCTCCCAAGTAGCTGGGACTATGGGCGCCTGCCACAACACCCAGCCATTTTTTGGTTGCAACTGTCGTTGTTTGGCAGGCCCAGGCTGGATTTGAACCTGCCAGCTCAGGTGTACGTGGCTGGTGCCTTAGGCCATTGAGCCACAGGCACTGAGCCTATTTACCCATATTTTTGTTATTCCTTTTTCTTTCTTCCTTTCTTAAAGTTTAGTCACTTTCTGTTGTTTTTTCCTATATAGAGATTGTCCCTTAGAAACTTTTTGGGATAAATTTGTTGGCAAAAACTTTTCCTAGTTTTCTTTCTTCTGAGTTTGACTTTGTGTCCCCTTTTATTACTACGAGATATTTTTGGTAGATACAGAGTTCTTTTTTTTTAGCACTTGAAAAACATTGTGAAAGTCTTATGTCACTTCCTTCTGACTTCCTTGGTTTCAAATAAAAATCTGCTGTCATTTGAATCACATTCACCTTTTATTATAGGGGAGGCTAACTTCTTTAAAGAATGTCTTTCATTGTCAGATTTTCATTTTTGTATGTCTTGGTGTGAATTTCTTTGGTTTTATTAGGTCTGGGGTTCACTCATCTTCTAAAATTATGTTTATTCCTTTCATCAAATTTGGGTATTTGGGGCGGCACCTGTGGCTCAGTAAGTGGGGCGCAGCCCTGGGCCAAACTGCAACAAAAAATAGCTGGTGTTGTGGCAGGCGCCTGTAGTCCCAGCTACTTGGGAGGCTGAGGCAAGAGAATTACCAAAGCTCAAGAGTTGGAGGTTGCTATGAGCTGTGACACAACAGTGCTCTACTGAGGGTGATAAAGTGAGACTCTGTCTCAAAAAAAAAAAAAAAGTTGGGGGATTTTTTTCAATAATGTCTCCTTAAATATTTTTTATGTTCTTTTGTAACATTCTTCACTTTTCTTTTGTAACTCAAATAATATAAGTCTTAGGATTTCTGTTATTTTTGCACAGGTTTTGAGACTCTATTCATTTATTTTTCCAGTGTCTTTACTCTTCATTGTTTATAATGAGGAATGGGTGTCTTCAAGTTCACTGATTCTTTCCATTTTGTCTCTAATATACTTTTATATTATTTTATTTTATTATATTGTATTTTATTTGAGATAGAGTCTTACTCTGTCATCCTGGCTAGAGTGCAGTGGCTCATAGTTCACTGCAAACTCAAACTTGTGGGCTCAAGCTATCCTCCTGCCTCAGCCTCCCAGAGGTTAGGATTACAAGTGTGAGTCACCACATTTGGCCTCTAATCTACTTTTAAGTCTGTTCAGGTTTTTTTTTTCTTTTGTCTATTATATTTTTAATTTCTATATATCTTTTAATATCTGGTCTTTGTTGAAATTTTCTACTTTTCATGTGTTTCAAAAATGTTCATGATTACTATTTCAAAAGTTTTTATGATTGCTGTTTTAAAACCTTTGTCAGGGTGGAGCGCCTGTGGCTCACCGCCGAAGGCGCCAGCCACATACACCTGAGCTGGCAGGTTCGAATCCAACCCGGGCCAGCCAAACAACAATGACAGCTGCAACCATAAAAAAAAATGGCCTGGCATTGTGGTGGGCTCCTTTAGTCCCAGCTACTTGGGAGGCGGAGGCTAGAGACTCACTTGAGCCCAGGAATTGGAGGTTGCTGTGAGCTGTGATGCCACAGCACTCTATCCAGGGTGACAGCTTGAGGCTCTTTCTCAAAAAAAAAAAAAAAACCTTTGTCACATAATTCTGATATCTGAGTCACCTGAGTATTGACATCTATTGATTCTCTTTTCTAATCAATTTGCAATAGTAGTTCTTAGTACTTTCCTAGTTCTTAGTATGACTTATCTTCTTAGTAGTTTCCGAGTTCTTAGTATGACTTATTTTCTTTCTCTCTTTTATTTATTTATTTATTTATTTTTGAGACAGAGTCTCAAGCTGTTACCCTGCGTAGAGACCTGGGACATCATAGCTCATAGCAACCTCCAACTCTTGGTCTCAAGCAATCCTCTTGCTTCAGTTTTTCTGTTTTTAGTAGAGATGGGGCCTCGCTTTTTCTCAGGCTGGTCTTGAACTTGTGAGCTCAAGCCTTGGTCTCCCAGAGTGCTAGGATTATAAGCGTAAGCCACTGTGCCTGGGTTATGAGTTATTTTCAGCTATACCCTAGACATTTTGATTGTGAGACTCTGAATCCTATTTAATCTTTTTTTTAAGCAGGGAATCACCTATTTATATATAGTGCATAGGTCCATGATGGGGAGTGAATGTTTACTTCCTTTCTAGGCCCCACTGGCATTATTCTGGCAAATGGCAAGTGTTGGCTTAACACTGCCTCATTGCAGATAAGTGCAGTAGAAGGTAAGCTTGGCATTGAGCCCTACTGGCAACCCCCTGGAGAAAGTGAAGCACCAGCTCCAATATCCTTGTCATTGATATTTAAGTTTTCTTCTTCTTTTTTTATTTATTTTTATTTCAGTATATTATAGGGGCACTTACCTTCTGGTTACATAATTTACTTTTGTACAGTTTGGGTCCTAGTAATAAATGTGCCCTTCATCCAAATAGTATGCATTAATTTACCCATCCCTTCCCCTCACCACCTGCTTGTTCTCTATTGAGTTTTGCTTCCATATGTGCACGTGTTGATTGATTAGTCCTAATTTAGTGTTGAGTACATGTGGTGTTTGTTTTTTCATTCTTGCAGTATTTTACCTAGAATGGTCTCCCATTCCATACAAGTTGTTACAAAAGATACTACTAGATCACCACAGTGTTTTAAGGCTGAGTAGTACTCCATGGTGTAAGTTTTCTACTTATCCTACCAGTAGCACCCTGTGGGGAAGTTGGTGTGTGGCACCACCTTCTTCCACTGGGCAGGAGCTGGATGATCAACTTACTAACTGCTAGGCCCTCCTGAAACCAGTGGGCAGGGAATGAGAGTAGTTTATTTATTGGTGTTTGGTTGGAATAGGGGGAATATCATTATACCCCTTTTTCTGTTTGGTTAGGCTTTCCCAGTCCTTATTCTGGAAAATGTGGCCTTATTTTCAATTCAGAGTCCTGTGCTTCTCTAGTATCCTCTGTGAGATGTATGGAAGACAAAGAGCAAGTCCAGGGACCACTGCCATATTGTTCCTCTAGTCCCTGTGTTCTTGCCACCTTTCAGAATATGCTAATCCTTGCTTTCATATGATGTCAGGGATTTCTATTTATTATAGTAACCATTATAATGTCCTTGTTTGATGGTTGTAACATCTGTGTTGTTATAAGGTATTTTCAGTTGGTTGATTTTTTCCCTTATTAGGTGCTGCATTTTCTGGATTCTATTGATATGAGGCCATTGTGAAAATTTTTCTTTTGAGAGTTGAATATTTTTGTATTTTTATAAATATTTTTGAACTCTGCTTTAGTAAGCCATTAATTATTAATACTTGGAAACAATTTGGCCCTTTTGGCAATGGCTTTTAAAATGTGTTAGGTGGGACCAGAACAGAATTTTGTCCAGAGCTATATGTTCCCCATTAATGAAAGTACATTTATGAGTATTCTACACTTTGTCTTAAGAGTTATGAGGTTTTGGACTCAGCGCCTGTAGCTCAGCAGCTAGAGCACCAGCCACACACACTGGAGCTGGAGGGTTTGAATCCAGCCGGGGCTTGCCCAACAACGACATCTACAACAAAAATAATCAGGCATTGTGGTGGGTTCCTGTAGTCCCAGCTACTTGGGAGGCTGAGGCAAGAAAATCGCTTAAGCCCAAGAGTTTGAGGTTGCCGTGAGCTGTGACTCCCTGGCTGTCTACTGAGGGCGACACAGTGAAACTCTTTCTCCAAAAAAAAAAATAGAAAAAGAAAAGAATTATGAAGTTTTGGTAGCACCCATAGCTCAGTTGGTAGGGTGCCAGCCACATACACTGAGGCTGGCAGGTTTGAACTCATCCCAGGTCTACTAAACAGCAATGACAAGTATAATAAAAAATAGCTGGATGTTGTGGCAGGTGCCTGTAGTCCCAGATAGTTGGGAGGTTGAGGCAAGAGAATTGCTTAAGCCCAAGAGTTTTAAGTTGCTGGGAGCTGTGATACTACTGCTCTCTACAGTGGGTGACATAGTGAGACTCTGTCTTAAAAAAAAAATGATGAGGTTTTGCAGTCTGGCTGATGGGAGCAGGTAGAATTCCCAGCTCTGCATGACTACCAGGCACTGTTCTCTCCAATCTTTTCATCTTGTTCCTTCTCTAAACTCAGATAGCTTCCTCACATGCATTTTCACAAGATGACTACTCAAGGGACTCCTGCTGCAGTTATTCAAAATTTTCTTCCTGTGCAAATTTATCTTCTTTAGTACTCTGTCTTGTCAACTCTAGCTGCTGTGGGTTTCCCCAGACCATCAGCTCTAACCTTCCAATCAGGCAGTCCTCTGGGTTCCACCCAGGCTCCCTGTTCCTGTGCTACTTTTCCTGAGACAATCATACCTCTCCTGTCTCTCAGATCTTACTCTCTTCATTGTGTAGTGCCCAGACTCTTAAAACTACTATTTAATATTCATTGCCATTTTAAAATAGTTTCAGAGGAAGAATCTGGTGCTTGTTACTCCATCCTGGCCAGAGCAGTAATCTTATTGGAATTCTTAAGAAAGAAAAATAAAACCACACACAATGTAAGAAAATACAGCTTTGGGCAGAAATATGAGGAAATGAGAAAAGCCTATGGTCCGGTGAAGTTAAAGGCGTTTATTATACTCGTCAAGAAATGCTTACTACAAAACAACCACAATGTATATTTCCTCTATACTCTGCCCACTCCACAATAATTAATGTCAGTAGTGATAGAACCACAAAAGATGCAGCTAGGACAACTGTCCAATGTCTTTTAGGTTTCTCCAGAGGACAGAGGAATGAAACTAACCCCTTTCACTGATTTCCATATCTCACTTCTCTTTTCCAGCTGCTTCTGGAATCGAAACCAAACTTCTTTTCTTCTTCATACAGTCATTCCATGCATCTAAGTCTCACAATGACTTTACTTTTAACTTTACTTTTTTCCAGATTCAGACAATGTCATGACTGGAACATTTTTAGAGATCAAAAGTCTTTTATTTTATATGCAGAGAAAGGAAACTGAGGTGGGAGAGAATTGATCAATGCAGTTCTAGACCTGGGATTCCTTTCACAGTAGTTCTGGAAATAGGGAGGCAAAGTCAAAAGCAATCTGAGGAATATGATTCCGAAATATTGGTGTCATGATATTATGATGTAGAAGCCAGAATGTGGAAATTTTCATCCTAGCTCTGAAACAGAAACTATGAACAAAGTTAATATAACAAAGAGGAAGACCTCTTTTCCTACTGTAATATTTCACAATTTCCTCCCAGTTTCAATCCTTCAGTATACTACAACCCCCTGTACTAGGTGAACTTAACTCAGAGATAAGTGCATTGGGATGGTCTTTATAAAAGTGGGAGAGGGGGGATGTTTTAGACTTTTTGACACAATCCCAGTTGTTGAGGCCTCTCATGTCTGAAATCTGCAGCCTTGGCAGATACTGCAATGCATTAATTATTGATAATATACCAACTTCATTGGTGGGGGAGCAGAGATGAAAATGTAATATCCCAAAAGAAGATAATCACAGGTTACAAATAAGTGTCTCTGCTTAACAGACTAAAAAAAAGTGGCAGAACATGTGAAAAACTACTAATTAAAATGGCTTTGATTCCAGATTTTTGATGTTTGAACAACAAACCCAGAACTTTCTTATTTCTGACTACAGCAACATCATTTAACATTTTACCCTGTATGCAGTTGCCATTATTACAAATAATTTGAAAAAACAGAAAACAGCCAAGAAAATTTTTGAATAATGAAATGATATCTAAGTATTCATTGGTGATTCCATTGGTTCAAGGATTCAAAGGCTCAGTGTTATCTTCGGTAATATCCCAAAGATCAAAATTCCTGACACAGTTTCTTAGAGTTCTTTTAACTAGACTTTTATTGGCCAGGAAAAGTAATCATCAGTGCCCTTTATGCCTGATTCGGGAGTTTGGCAGTGTTTGTTTGTGGTTGATTACAGATGTCAGTGAGTGGAGGGTTTTTACTGTCACACAGGAAAACTGTTACAAATAATTGATGTTATCTTTTTATTTTTTTTTGAGACAGAGCCTCAAGCTGTCACCCTGGATAGAGTGCTGGGGCATCACAGCTCACAACAACCTCCAATTCCTGGGCTCAAGTGAGTCTCTTGCCTCTGCTTCCCAAGTAGCTGGGACTGCAGGTGCCCGCCACAACGCCTGACCATTTTTTTGGTTGCAGCCATCATTGTTGTTTGGCAGGTCCGGGCTGGATTCGAACCCACCAGCTCAGGTGTACGTGGCTGGCGCCTTAGCCCGCTGAGCCACAGGTGCTGAGCCGATGTTATCTTTTTAGGTTGTGGTATTTGAGCTGTGATGTCTACATAGAGTGCAAAGTGAGATGCAGAGCTCTGATGGCTCTGACATAAACCACCAGTGTGTCCCTCGAGTGTCTAAGGTTTTATGTATCCATTTAGGGAGGAATGCCGGCTTCTTACTTTTTAAAAACTTAAAAAAAAAAAAATTCAACAAAGGAAGGTAAGTAGCTATTTTAAGAAGTAATGTAGTTTTAAAGTCTATCCTCAGTTTCTTTTGCCAGAAGCAAACACGTATGATTGTTAGCTTTTTCTTCAGGCTTTAACATTTTCTCTCTCTTTTTTTTTTTTTTGCGGTTTTTGGCTGGGGCAGGCTCAAACCCACCACCCCTGGCATATGGGGCTGGTGCCCTACTCCTTGAGCCACAGGCACTGCCCCCTGACTTTAACATTTGCTTTCTAAATAATATGTGTAGCCTATTGTATCTTTAATGGTGGCTGCAATCAGAGCTCCATCTCATGTGCTCTTCTCCCACCGTAACACTGATACTCCTTCCATCCAGAGGTGGTGTTCATGTTTCTTTTCATCGAATCAAGGTGGGCCTATGACTATGATAAAATGGTACTGTGTGGTTTTAGTGACTAGGTCATAAGGAATGACTTATCTTCCACACGAGGGACCATTGCCTGTGGAATCCTGAGCTCCACATTAAGATGTCTGAGGCCCGCGGCTGGGCACAGTGAGACTGGGGAGAGAGGACTTCAGGCATCTCTGCCAGGCGGGATCTGCCCAGAAACTTCCCTTTGGGGACACAGGGAGACAGCGTGAGGCTTCTGGACACCCTGAGGAAGGCTAAAGCGGCGGAGAATGGGCAAGTGGTTGCGTCTGTTCATTCGGTCTGATCCTGTCGGCGGCTGTGGGTGGGGCAGCAGTGGGACTGCAGGCTGGAAGGGCCTTGCCTGTAAGCCGTTTGGGTTTCTTTTGGACTTGGCACTTGGTTAAACTGCCTTGGGAGAACCTGGGCAGGAGTGTGGGGTTTTTTGAGTGTTGCCTGGAGCCCCAGACTGGGCCACCAAGCCAAACGGAGCTGCCAGTGTTTGGTGGGGGCTGTGTGGAGCCATTGTGGGAGAACTGCCCTGGCAAGCTCCACCCTCAGGGTCGCAAAACAGGCATTGGGCGGGAGCGAGTAATCTAGTGA